>PITA01019252.1:20727-38055 GCA_004023965.1 Spilogale gracilis | reverse complement strand
TCTTCTTTATCCATTCATCTGTTGATGGGCACCTTGGCTCTTTCCACAGTTTGGCGATTGTGGCCATTGCTGCGATGAACATTGGGGTGCATATGGCCCTTCTTTTCACTACATCCGTATCTTTGGGGTAAATGCCCAGTAGTGCAATTGCAGGGTCATAGGGTAGCTCTATCTTTAATTTTTTAAGGAATCTCCACACGGTTTTCCAAAGTGGCTGCACCAGTTTACATTCCCACCAACAGTGTAAGAGGGTTCCCCTTTCTCCGCAGCCTCTCCAACACTTGTTGTTTTCTGTCTTGTTAATTTTGGCCATTCTGACTGGTGTAAGGTGGTATCTTAGAGAGGTGTTGATTTGAATTTCCCTGATAGCTAGTGACGCTGAACATTTTTTCATGTGTCTGTTGGCCGTTTGTATATCTTCTACGGAGAAGTGCCTCTTCATGTCTCTTGCCCATTTTTTGATGTGTTCATCTTCTTTTTGGGTGTTGAGTTTGAGTAGTTCTTTATAGATCTTGGATACCAGCCCCCAAAAGCTGATTTTTATATACGATTTGGAGAATCTCGAACAAACACTGGCCAACATGGGATATGTAACCAACTAAAAAATGAGAAGACTATGTCATTATCAAAGGGAGAAACCATAGAGGATCTGATGCAAACATATTAAAAAGCTGTATATCAAAAACTTGTCAAAAACAAAATTAAAGACAGATGACTTAAATTTTAAAATATTGCTACCTATGTGACAGAATTGATATCATTATTATGTAAGAAGTTCTTACAGATCAGTAAGAAAAAGACAAATGCCTCAGTAGAAAAATGACCAAAGGATAAGCCACTCACAACACAAAAAATACAAAAGGCTGATAAACATTTAGTGCTTAGAATAGTACTTGTCATATATTGGCACTCAGTAAATATCCAATGCATGAATGAATGTCTGTTAAAAAATGTTTGATTTCAGGACTAAACAAAGAACTGCAAATTAGAAGAACGGTGAAATACCATTTTCACCTGTCAGCTTTGCAACAATGAAAACTTATATCCAGTGTTGATGGGAGGGTAGAGTGGTGTAAAATTTCTGCTGGGAAAGTTGATAATATGAAAAAAGCTTTGTCTGAACTTTTGACATAGCAATTTCTTTTTTTTTTTTTTAAGATTGTATTTATTTATTTATTTGAGAGCGAGAGAGAGAGAGAGAGAGAGTGAACAGGAGGGAAAGGGAGAGAGAATCTGAAGCGGACTCCCTGCTGAGTGCAGAGCCTGACATGGGGTTGGCTGGCTGCCACCCCCTCAAGATCATGTCCTGAGCCCAAGCCAAGCATTGGAGGCTTAACTGGCTGAGCCACCCCAGAGCCCCACCCCCTTTTTGTAAAGATTTTACTTATTTGCACAGCAATTTCTAGGAAGTTGTTCTAAGAGAATTCTTTGATGGGGCGCCTGGGTGGCTGAACTGCCCATACCTATATATACAATGGTAAGCTAGATGATATGTATTTTTTGTTGTTTTTTGGGTCATTCTTTATAATGTACCCTCCAGGGCTTAGTGGGTGGTACATAGACACAGGATACAACCAACTCAGGCCACTCCTTTCATAGAATTATCCAAGTTAGAGAAAAAAAAGAGTTCCTCTTGGTCCTTAGCATTTTGGCTTCTGGGTCAGCTCTAGAGTATATAGTGACCATGTCCTCTACTAGAATGTGGTCAATGTATAGAAGTAGAAATGAGATTGAAAGATGGGGGGAGAGAGAAAGAGAAAGTATTCTGCTGTTAATTGAATCAATAGATCCAGTCAACCCTAAGGCTACTATAGATTCTTCATTTCTGTAGTTATATTTTGTGAGCCAATTAATTCTACATTTTTGCCAAGTTTGCATAAGCATGGACTTTCACTTCCTATGAAGATGGAATTATAGGGGCCAATTTATCCTTTCACCCCAAACAACTAAAAACATAGACACATTTTTTTAAAAAAACTATTTCAGGACATTGGACATCAGGCCATGAAAACAATGATCCTTGAGAGATGGGAAATAAATGAGGTAAGTCCCTATGATTGCCCAGCTTACTGCCTTGAGAGAATTTCTAGATGGTAGCACAGAAAAGTGGAATCTTTGTAGAGAGTGGCAGGTTCCCTGGGGTGAGGAGATCGAGCAGAGAGTCTAGGGAGATCAAGACAGCTAGAGTTTGTGTAGAATACCATCTAGGAGACAGCTACACACAGAGAGAAAAATGACTAACAACAGCAACAAAAATCTAGAAATCCTCACAAGGCACCTTTTAAGTATTCAGCAGAATACTCACCAGCCCATGAATTGGCCAACTAAAGAACTGCCTGAAAGTATTGTGGAAGAGTAACAAGAACTCATCAGGGACAGAAGAATGCCTGTTCCCACCAGTCAGATTGGAAGTCCCATAATTCACAGGGCATTAAATAAAGTACTCAGAAGGACCTTAGCTCAGTTGTAGAGCAAAAGTCTCTAGCCTAAATGTTGCTCTGGTCCTGTGTAGCAAATTTGAAAAGCAAGACTTGAAAGGATCAAACTGTTTCCAAATAACTGTGCTCCAAAACAAACTCAAGAATATTTATGAAACTACAAAAATATCCAGCACTCAACAAGGTAAATTCACAAAGAATAGCATTAATAAAAAATTACTGGACACAAAGAAGCAGGAAAATATGAACCATAATGAGAAAAGTAATCAATCAAACTGACCCAGAAGTGATGCAAATGTTAGGATTAGTGGGGAAAGGGGTGCCTGGGTGGCTCAGTAAGTTGAGCACCAGACTTATGGTTTTAGCTCAGGTCATGATCTCAGGATTTAGGCCCTGGATTGGGCCTGATGATGGACACTTGGAACTCAGCATGGAGTCTGCTAGAGATTCTCCCCCTCTCCCTCTGCCCCTACCCCCACTGGTGATCTCTCTCTCTCTCTCTCAAATAAAAATAAATATGTAATCTTTAAGAAAAAAAGCAATTATCAGGCAACAGAATTATAATAGTTATTATAACTCTACTCCATAGATTCAAAAGACTAAAGGAAAAATCATGTGTATCGACTAGAGACATGAACAACTTTTAAAGGCCCAAATTGAACTTTTAAAAATGAAAACCATAATGTATGAGATGATTACTATACTGGTTAGAATGGATGGTATATTATCCATGATGTTTTCAAAGTTCATCCATATTATACATGAATTATTGCTTCATCCTTTTTTATGCCCAAATAAGATTTCATCGTATGGATAGGCCACATTTCATATATCCATTCATTTGGATTGTTTGGATTGATGGACATTTGGATTGTTTCTACTTTTGCCTACTGTGAGCAATGCTACTATGAACATTCATGTACAAGTTTTTGTGTGGATGTGGATTTAATTATCTTGGCTATGTACCTTGAAGTGGAATTTTTATAAACTTCTTTATCCTTCTGTTCTCCACTTATCAAATATATAAATAGCCTAATTGCACCTGGAATTGTGGGGATTGCATCATGACTCTGTATGTAACTTTTTGAGGAAATGACAATTTTCCACAGCATCTCCACTACTTTATATTCCCACCAACAGTGAAGTCCAATACACCCATCTTTGTTGTTGTTGCTTGTGCTTTTGGTGTCCTATGTAAGAAATCTTTGCCTAGGGGCGCCTGGGTGGCTCAGTTGGTTAAGCAACTGCCTTCGGCTCAGGTCATGATCCCCGAGATCTGGATCGAGTCCCACATGGGGCTCCCTGCTCGTTGGGAAGCCTGCTTCTTCCTCTCTCACTCCCCCTGCTTGTGTTCTCTTTCTGGCTGTGTTTCTCTCTGTCAAATAAATAAAATCTTAAAAAAAAAAAAAAAAAGAAATCTTTGCCTAACTTGGGCGCCTGGGTGGCTCAGTGGGTTAAAGCCTCTGCCTTCAGCTCAGGTCATGATCTCGGGGTCCTGGGATTGAGCCCCGCATTGGCTCTCTGCTCCGCGGGGACCCTGCTTCCTTCTCTCTCTCTCCTGCCTCTCTGCCTACTTGTGATCTCTCTCTCTCACTGCCAAATAAATAAATAAATAAATCTTAAAAAAAAAACACAACCAAATCTTAGCCTAACTAAAGGTCACAAAGATTCACTCCTTTGTTTTCTTCTAGTAAGTGTTTTATCGATTTAACTCTTCCATTTGGGATTATGGTTCATTTTGATTCAATTTGTGTGTGTGGTGTGAAGTAGATATTCAGTTTCATTCTTTTGCCCATGGTTATCCAATTGTTCCAGGACCATTTGTTGAAAAGACTATTCTTTCCCATTGAGTGGTCTTGGCATTCTTTTTTTTTTTTTTTTGAGAAAGAGAGAGAGTGCAATGGAGAGGAAAGGAGGGCAGAAGTAGAGGGAGAATCTTAAGCTCCATTCTGGGCATGGAGCCTGATCTAGGGCTTGATCCCAGGATGCTGAGGTCATGACCTGAGCAAAAATCAAGAGTCAGTGTTTAATTGACCCACCTAGGCACTCAGGTCTTGGCGTTCTTGTTGAAAATCAACTAATCAGGGGCACCTGGGTGGCTTAGTCAGCTAAGTAGTTGCCTTCAGCTCAGGTCATGACCTCAGGGTCCTGAGATCAGTTTGTTTCCTGAGATTAAGAGTCTCTTATGGTTTGTCCCCTTCTCTGGTTTCACCTTGCTTAATTTTTCTCTCCCTTCCCCTATGATCTTCTTGTTTCTCAAATTCCTCATATCAGTGAAATCATATGATAATTGTTTTTCTCTGATTGACTTACTTAACATAGCACCCTCTGGAGCCACCCACATCATTGCAAATGGCAAGATTTCATTTTTTTGGTGGCTGCATAATATTTCAATATATATATGATATAGATATATCATATCTATGATATGATACATATATCATATATATACCACATAGATACATATATCATATATATACCACATCTTCTTTATCCATTAATCTTTGATAGACATCTAGGCTCTTATTGTAGTTTAGCTATTGTGGACATTGCTGCTATAAACGTTAGGGTGCACATGCCCCTTAGGATCACTACATTTGTATCTTTGGGTTAAATACCCAGTAGTGCAATTGCTGGGTCATAGGGTCATTCAACTTTTTGAGGAACCTCTATACTGTTTTCCAGAGTGCTGCACCAGCTTGCATTCCCACCAATAGTGTAGGAGGGTTCCCCTTTCTCTGCATCCTCACCAACATCCGTTGTTTCTTGACTTGTCAATTTTAGTCATTCTGATTGGTGTGAGGTGGTACCTCATTGTGGTTTTGATTTGTATTTCCTTGATGCCGAGTGGTGTTGAACACTTTTTCATGCGTCTTTTGGACATTTGGATGTCTTCTTTGCAGAAATGCCTATTCATGTCTTCCATGTTCCTGCCCATTTTTCAATTGGATTATTTGTGCTTTAAATGTTGAGTTTGATAAGTTCTTTATAGATTTTGGATACTAGCTCTTTATCTGATGTGTCATTTGCAAATATCTTCTTCCATTCTGTCAGTTGTCTTTTGGTTTTGTTGACTGTTTCTTTTGCTGTGCAAAACATTTTGATCTTGATGAAGTCCCAATAGTTCATTTTTTGTCCTTGCTTCCTTTTGCCTTTGGCGATGTTTCTGGGAAGAAGTTACTGGAGCTGAGGTCGAAGAGGTTGGCTGCTTGTGTTCTCCTCAAGGATTTTGATGGATTCCTGTCTCACATTGAGGTCTTTCATCCATTTTGAGTCTATTTTTGTGTGTGGTGTAAGGAAGTGGTCCAGTCTCATTCTTCTGCATGTGGCTGTCCAATTTTCCCAACACCATTTGTTGAAAAGACTGTCTTTTTTCCAGTGGACATTCTTTCCTGCTTTGTTGAAGATGAGTTGACCATAGAGTTGAGGGTGCATTTCTGGGCTCTCTATTCTGTTCCATTGATCTATGTGTCTGTTTTTGTACCAGTGCCATACTGTCTTGATGATTACCACTTTGTAATAATAGAGCTTAAAGTCCAGAATTGTGATGCCACCAGTTTTGGTTTTCTTTTTCAACATTCTTCTGTATATTTGGGGTCTTTTCTGGTTCCATACAAATTTTTTGAAAATCTTTGGATTGAAAGTTGATGGTATTTTAATAGGGATTGCATTAAATGTGTAGATTGCTCTAGGTAGAATAGACATTTTCCCAACATTTCTTTTTCTAATCCATAAGCATGGAACATTTTTCCATTTCTTTGTATCTTCCTCAATTTTTTTCATGAGTATTCGATAGTTTTGGAGAACAAATTCTTTGCCCCTTTGCTTAGATTGATTCCTAGGTATCTTATGGTTTTGGGTGGAGTTGTAATGGCATCAACTCCATAATATCTCTTTCTTCCTTCTTGTTGTTGGTGTATAGAAATGCAACTGATTTCTGAATATTGATTTTATATCCTGAAATTTTACAGAATTCCTGTATGATTTCTAGCAGTTTTGGGGTAGAGTCTTTTGGGTTTTCCACATAAAGTATCACATCATCTGCAAAGAGTGAGTTTGACGTCCTCTTTGCTGATTCAGATGCTTCTTATTTCTTTTTGTTGTCTGATTGCTGAGGCTAGGACTTCTAGTACAATGTTGAATAGAAGTGTTGATAGTGGACATCTCTTCCATGTTCCTGACCTTAGGGGAAAAGCTCTGTTTTTCCCCATTGAGAATGATATCTGTTATGGGTTTTTCATAGATAGCTTTATAATATTGAGGTATTTCATTGATATATTTCATAGATATATCTATTTCATAGATAATATTGAGGTATTTCATATATAGCTTTATAATATTGAGGGTACTCTGTCCTTACACTGTGAAGAGTTTTGATCAAGAAAGGACGCTGTACTTTCTCAAATGCTTTTTCAGCATCTATTGAGAGTATCATACTGTTCTTGTTCTTTCTTTTATTAATGTAGTGTATCACACTGATTTGTGAATGTTGAACCAAACTTGTACCCAGGAATAAACCCCACTTGGTCGGGTTGAATAATCCTTTTAATGTGCTGTTGAATCCTATTGGCTAGTATTTTGGTGAGAATTTTTGCATCCATATTCATCAAGGATATGGTCTGTAATTCTCCTTTTTGATGGGGTCTTTGTCTGGTTTTGAGATTAGGGTAATGCTGGCCTCATGAAATGAGTTTGGAAGTTTTCCTTATGTTTCTATTTTTTGGAACAGTTTCAGAAGAACAGGTATTAATTCTTCTTTAAATGTTCATTGATCTCTGCTCTGATATTTATTATTTCTCTTCTTCTTCTGGTTTTAGGCTTTCTTTGCTGTTCTTTCCAGCTCCTTTAGGTTTAGGGTGAGGTTGTGTACTTGAGACCTTTCTTGTTTCTTGACAAAGGCTTGTATTGCTTATATACTTTCCTCTCAGGACTGTCTTTGCTGCATCCCCAATATTTTGAACAGTGTTTTTTTTCATTTTCATTTGTTTCCATGAATTTTTAAAACTTCTTTAATTTCCTGGTTGACCAATTCATTCTTTAGTAGGATGCTCTTTAGCCTCTACATTTGAATTCTTTCTAACTTTCCTCTTGTGGTTGAGTTCTAGTTTCAAAGCACTGTGGTCTGAAAATATGCAGGGAATGATCCCAATCTTTTGGTACCAGTTGAGACCTGATTTGTGACCCAGGATGTGATCTATTCTGGACAATGTTCCATGTACACTAGAGAAGAATGTGTATTCTGTTGCTTTGGGATGGAATGTTCTAAATATATCTGTGATGCCCATCTGGTCCAGTGTGTCATTTAAAGCCTCTATTTCCTTGTTGATCTTTTGCTTAGATGATCTATCCATTTCTATGAGGGGGGTGTTAAAGTCCCCTACTATTATTGTATTATTATTGATGTGTTTCTTTGATTTTGTTATTAATTGGCTTATATAATTGACTGCTCCCATGTTAGCAGCATAGATATTCAAACTTCTTAGATCTTGTTGTTGGACAGACCTTTTAAGTATGTTACAGTATTTTTCCTCATCTCTCTTTTTTTTTTAAGATTTTACTTATTTGACAGAGAGAAACATAGCCAGAGAGGGAACACAAGCAAGGGGAGTGAGAAAGGGAGAAACAGGCTTCCTGCTGAGCAGGGAGCCCGATGTGGGACTTGATCCCGGGTCTCCTGGATCATGACCTGAGCCAAAGGCAGTCGCTCAACCAACTCAGCCACCCAGGTGCCCCTTCCTCATCTCTTACAATAAAATCTAATTTGTCTGATATAAGGATTTCCACTCCCACTTTCTTTTAATGTCTATTAATATGGTAAATTGTTTTCCACACCCTCACTTCAAATCTGAAGTGTCTTTGGGTCTAAAATGAGTTTCTTGGAGACAGCATATCTATGGGTCTTGGGGTTTTTTTGTGTTTTTTGTTTTGTTTTGTTTTGTTTTGTTTTATCCATTCTGATACACTGTGTCTTTTGATTGGAGTGTTTAACCCATTTACATTCAGGATAACTATTGGAAGATATGAATTTAGTGCCATTATATTACCTATAAGGTATCTGTTACTGTATATTGTCTCTGTCCCTTTCTGGTCTGTTACTTTTAAGCTCTCTCTTTGCTTAGAGACCCCTTTCAATATTTCCTGTAGGACTGGTTTGGTGTTTGCAAATTCTTTTAGTTTTTGTCAATGATAGCCTAGCTGAATATAGTATTCTTGGCTGTATATTTTTCTCAGTTAGTGCTCTGAAGTATATCATGCAGCCCTTTCTGGCCTGCCAGGTCTCTGTGGATAGGTCTGCTGCCAATCTAATGTTTCTACCATTGTAGGTTGCAGACCTCTTGTCCCAAGCTGCTTTTAGGATTTTCTCTTTGTCTCTGAGACCTATAAGTTTTACTATCAGATGATGAGGTGTTGTCCTATTTTTATTGATTCTGAGGGCGGTTCTCTGTGCCCTCTGGATTTTGATGCCTATTTCTGTCCCCAGATTAGAGAAGTTCTCCACTATGATTTGGTCCAATATACCTTCTGCCCCCTCTCTTTCTTCTTCTTCTGGGATCCCAATTATTCTAATGTTGTTTCATCTCATGGTATCACTTATCTCTCAAATTCTCCCCTTGAGATCCATTAGTTGTTTACCTATCTTTTTTCTCAGATTCTTTATTCTCCATCATTTAGTCTTCTATATCACTAATTCTGTCATTTTTTTTTTTACTAATTCTGTCTTCTGCTTCATTTATCCTAGCAGTTAGAACTTCCATTTTTTATTGCACATCATTAATAGCCTTTTTTATTTCAGTATGGTTAGATTTTAGTCCTTTTTTTCCTCCAGAAAGGGATTCTCTAGTATCTTCGACGATTTTTTTCAAGCCTAGCTAGTGTCTTTATAATCCTCATTCTGAACTCTAGTTCTAACATCTTACTAATTTACATATTGATTAGGTCCCTGGCAGTCAGTACTGCCTCTTTTTCTTTTTTCCGAGATGAGTTTTTTCGTTTTGTCATGTTGTTCAGAGAAGAATAGATGAACGAGAGAACAACCGCTAAAAGGGTAACAACAACCCCAGAAAAACACACGCTAAACAAATCAGAAGTGACCCAAAACTGCGGGGAAAAGAAATGGTGAAAAAAAAAGAATATGATCAGGCTGGTGCATAGAACAGAGCCACACACTAGATTTGGTGTGTATTTTGGTCTGTTAAAAGGAAATGCCACCCAAAATTTTAAAGAAAGAAAAATTTATATATATAGAAAAAGTAAGGGTAAATATGATGAAGGGTTAGAATACGACTGTAAAAATGAAAATTAAAAAAAATTTTTAAGGAATTGATTAGATGTTGGTTGAAAAGGGAAAGAAGAAAAATTTTTAAAAATAGAAAAAGAAAAAAAATAAAGAAAATTTTAAAAAATAACTGTGAAAGACTAAAGAATCATGAGGAAAAAGCCATGAATTCTATGTGCTGTATTTCCCTAGCACTGGAGTTTTGCAGTTCTCATTGGTCAGTAGACTTGGTCTTGGCTGAATGTTCTGGCTGATCTGGGGGAGGGTCCTGTTGCAGTGATTCTGAAATGTCTTTGCCTGAGGCAGAATTGCACTGCCCTTGCCAAGCTAAGTAATCTGATCTGCTTGGATTTGTTCTCAGTGGCATTTGTTCTCTGAATGCTTTCCGTACAGCTTTGGGGGATGAGAATTGTGATGATGGTCTTCCTGGAGGAGCGAAGAGCTGGGGGCCCCACTCCTCAGTGCACCCTCAGAGAACAGCCATCAATCACACCTGTCCCCCTGGTCTCTGGCCGCACTCCGTGCTCACCCAACCTATGACCAAGCATCTCTATTTCTGGCATGTGACTCTATTTGGAGTTTCTAATCCCAGCAGATTCCGGCAATGTGTTCCCATGCCACTCCTCCCAGTGGAGGAAGGGGGCATCTCCTTGGATCTGCTGCTTTTTGGGTGCCTGCTTAAAGCATTGTCCAGCTATGCTTCGGATCATGGTTTATGGCAACCTTGAGATGAGAGTCCACTCCTCAGCTTTTTCAATGTAGCTGGCTTCCCCACTCTGATTTTTGGGAACTCTGCCATACTCAGGCACCCCCGGTCTTTCTGTGACCCTGAGGGTCCTGAGACCACACTGTTCCAGTGATAGTTCCAACCCTCTTAGCCACCAGAGTGAAATCCCTCAGTAGAGCAGACTTCTAAAAATTCTGATTTTGTGCCCTGCAGCTCTATCACTTGCCAGTAGCTGGCTGACAAAGGTTCCCTCCCACCTATAGTCTATCATCCCAAATATCACCTCAGATTCACTTCTCTGTGTGTCCTACCTTTCAGAAAGTGGTCATTTTTCTGTTCCTAGAATTGCTGATACTCTTTTCTTTGATCTTCTGTTGAGTTTGTAGGTATTCAGAATGGCTTAATAACTATTAGTTGAATCCCTGGGAGCAGACAAAATGTAGGTCTCCACTCCTCCACCATCTTGCTCCTCCCTGTTTATTTTATTTTTTTAAGATTTTATTTTATTGTTTTTTAATTTTATTTACTTGAGAGAGCACAAGCAAGAGGAAAAGCAGAGGAGAGGGAAAATCGCAGGCACCCCACCAAGCAGGGAGCCTGAAGCGAGCCTCAACCCCAGGGCCCTGGGATCATGACCTGAGCTGAAGGTAGACGCTTAACCAACTGTACCACCCAGGCACCCCATGAATAATTATGTAAAAAAAGGGAGGCAAACCATAAGACAGACTCTTAACTATAGAGAACAAACTAAGGGTTGCTAGAAGGGAGGTGGGTGGCAGTGTGTGTTAAATGGGTGATGGGTATTAAGAAAGGCACTTGTGAAAAGCACTGGGCCTTGTATGTAAGTGATGAATCACTAAATTCTACTCCTGCAACTAATATTACACTATATGTTAACTAACTGGAATTTAAATAAAAACTTGAAGTAAATAAAGTCATTTAAAATTTTAATTAGTACTGTTTACCAATGAGGAGATGTTGTTTATTTATACCAACAGCCATAGGAGCAAGGGGATACACAGTTAGTTAGCAATCTGTATAGGAGGGGCTACTTGGGCAAAAATAATAATCTACAAAGCAAAGGACAGTGGGGAGCTTCACTACACTTCCCCAATGATTCTAGCATGTGATAATGCCAGGCAATGGCCCCTAGACATGAAGTGGTGGGAACTAACATATGGAAGAAAAAGCCACAAACCACAAAAATTTGTAACGAATTGCTTTCACCCCATACACCTGCACATTCAGATACATGATGGAATTACAGGGTGATCAACATACCTAATTGAGGGAGGAAGGAAGGAAGGAAGGAAGGAAGGAAGGAAGGAAGGAAGGAAGGAAAGGAAGAAAAGAAAGAAAGATTTCTGCTGTTAGAGGGAAGATAGGTAGGGAAAGAAAGAATTCCTAACCATGTCAACTACATGGTAAGGATCATTCACACCCTGGAAAAGAAAGGAATTAATTATTCCCCAGGGCACCTGTTGACCTAGCCCCCACCACATACCCATCCAGGACAGGTCAAGGGCTACTGCTCTAATAATGGGAGGGCAAAAAACAAATATAGTAAGTAAGAGGGAGGTAATATAAAACAACCGTTATTCAAAATTACTTTCCACTTCTTCTTCCTCAAACCAAGAGAGAAAGACCAGAAAGTAAACAGAAATGTCACAATCAGATCTCCCTCTCTGAAGGAAGAGTGGATCATGACTTTACCATCAGTCTATTTCCCAGACATTATTTGGAAACAGGCCATAGTTTCACTTGGACTTTCCTTTCCCTCTGCATCCCCACAGAAGGAGATGTCTATAAAGTCAAGGACACATAACCCAAATTATTTTAGCTCTTACCAAGCCTTAACTTTCTAAAAAATTATCACAATTCTTGGATTGAAGACCTATCTGTAGCTAGACCTGAACCCTGATTAGGACAATTCTAGGGTGACAATGCAATAATAGATAGTCTCTTTAAATTTTTTCTACATTGATCTTGTATCTTGTAAACTTGCTAAGCTCAATATTAGTTCCAATAGTTTTTAGTGGGTTCCTTAGGATTTTTTATATATCAGGTCACATCATCTACAAATAGACATAGTTTTCCTTTCCAATCCATTCTTGTTTAATTGTCCTGGCTTGAATCTCCAGGAAAATGTTGAACAGAACTGGCAAGAGCGGACATTTTTGTTTTGTTCCAGATCTTAGAGAAAAGCATTTAGTCTCTCACCATTACGTATGATGTTAGGTAGGGGTCTGCATTATGTTTGTTTGGTTTTTTTTCTAATTAAGCATTTTGTTAAATTCATCCTGGTCATTCACCAATATTTTACATGTAGTTGTGAAATTTACTAATCTCTCAAACATCTATTGAATATTTAGAATGAACAGAGCTAGTTTTATTTCCAATATGTGTGTACAAACACTTGAACCCAGCTACCAGTTTCTTTCCATTTTGTGCTGGCAGTAACAACAACAGCAGAAGATATTTTGACCATAACATTAACCTTCTTCAAGGTTCTATTAAGTTGTTGGGTTTTTTTTAAAGATTTTATTCATTCATTTGACAGAGAGAGAGAGACAGTGAGAGAGGGAACATAAGCGGGGGGAGTGAGACAAGCAAGCTTCCCACCAAGCAGGAAGCCCAATGTGGGGCTTGATCCCAGGACTCCAGGAGCATGACCCCAGCAAAATGGAGATGCCCCATAACTGGGCCACCCAGGCGCTGCGCCCCCCCCCCCATTAAGCTTAATGCAAATATGGTGGAGGCATAGTATAGTTTTTATAATTCCCTGAATGGCTATTTGGATACTCACAGGGCCTCACGAAGAGTAGGTTCTCAGTGAATATGTGATGTATTGTTGCATGTTAACTGATAATGGGAGAAGGAACAACATGGAAAAACAAAATCCAAAGATAATCCAAAATTCAAGTTTTAGATAGTGTTTTTTATCCCAGCATCCTTCCTCACATTTTTTCTCTAAATTTCTTTGTCCTTTTGTCTCCTTTATCATATATATAAGTGACCTACAAGATAGGCAGACCAAGAGAGGAGAGAAGCTGAATAATCCACAAACATTCAAATTTTTACCTAAATTATGGAAAGGGGTTGGTATACAATACTCCAGTTTTATAAGGAATTCTTATCATTGGGAAAATTAACTCCCTTTTGGGACTGGGAAGCTTTCTGTATTCAATAAGCATTTGCCAGCTTAAAAAGAATATTGTAGATTTAACATGTCTGGATAGTAAAAGAATGTCAGAATCTTGAGACAAATAATTTAGTTTTCTTAGGTCATAGTTTATTTATCTGTTTTATGATTCCATTTAACTTTTTTTCCCCTAGGAAGATAATATTCCATATGCTTCATTAAATAAAACCAAAAAACCACAATGTAGATAAAAACACTTTTCCTTTTTATTTGGGGATGGTGGGGAAAGGTGCTAGGGAATTTGTCTGACATTGACAAGGATCAGGGAATCAAAGAATCTCAGAGTTAAAAGAGTCCTTACTGGTCATCAAGACTAACCTACTGTCCAATGTGGAAATTCAATATCATTGACTGAAGATCAGTCATACAGCTTCTGCTTGAACATTTCCTGTAACAAAGAGTTCACTGGCTCACGGGACAGTTGATTCTAATTGAGGGCAGCTTTAATCATTACCAAATTCTTGCTTATGTTAAGCTGAAATCTGTCTCCTAATAACTACTACCTTTCTGCACTTTGGAGCCACACAGAAAAAATCTAATCCATTTTACACACATAAGTCCTTTCAGACATTTGAAGACTGTTATCATGCTCCCCCTGCCAATTCTCTTATCCATGCTATGTTTCCTAGGTTTCCACTGTTTTTTTTGTAAGACATTATTTCTAAATCTTTTGCCATCCTGGACTCTATTAACTGAGATTTGTTTTATCAGTTTCATTAAAAAGTAGTGCTCAGAACTGAACACCATATTATGGATTAGTGGTTCTTAAGCTCTTTTTCTTGGGTGGGGAAGAAGTCAAAGACACACTTGTGAGACACCAGTGAAAACTACACATACTCAAACTCATCGTTGCATAGGCTATTCAGGGAGTTTGAGAATTGTCTAAAACCTTTATCTGTAGACCCCAGTTAATAAATTATATTTCTGGAATATAAGAGGTCTATCACCTTCCTGAACTGATTATTTGATAAATTCTAAGGTTTCTTTTTTCTTGTATTTGTTCATTTGTGTATTCAGCTTTTCCGGGCACCTGGATGGCTCAGTCAGTTGGTCGTTTGCCCTTGGCTCAGGTCATGATCCCAGAGTCCCCTACATTGGGCTCCCTGCTCAGTGGGGAGTCTGCTTCTCCCTCTGCCTCTCACACCACTTGTGCTCTCTCTCAAACAAATAAATAAAATCTTTTTTAAAAAATGAACACTCAGCTTGTCAATTTTGGCAAATAGTGGACTTCTTTCCTACCCTCTTTCCTTTTCTTTTTTGTTGTTGTTAATCGACAATCTCTTCAAGCCTCATGTCACCTGAAGATTTAGTTCCTGTTTCTTTTAGTGTTTTTGAAGACACTGATTAAATTGTTGAATAGTACAGGCAAAGGACAGAGTTGTGTGGCATGTTTCCGAAGACCTCCTTTCAGTATGTCACCTATAGTCTTTTGATACCTCTCAGTTCACATTTCTCCTCTTTGGCCATAAAAATAACCTAAGGGATTTTGTAATAAGCTTTGATAAAAATAAAATGACACTATGTCTTATGGTATTTTTTTTAACTTATCAAGGTAGTACTCTTATCAGAAAACGAAATGAGGGTTGCCTGGGTGGCTCAGTTGTTAAGTGTCTGCCTTTGGCTCAGGTCACGATCCTGGAGTTCCCTGCACTGGGCTCTGCTCGGCGGAAGACTGCTTCTCCCTTTCTCATTCCACTTGCTTGTGCTTCCTCTCTAGCTGTGTTTCTCCCTGTCAAATGAATAAATAAAAATCTTAAAAAAAAAAAAAAAAAGAAAGAAAAGAAAAGAAAAGGAAATGAGATGGGGTGCCTGTGGTCCAGTTGGTGGAGCATGACTCTAGATCTCAGGGTTGTAAGTCTGAATCCACATTGGGTGTAGAGATTACTTAAAAATAAAATCTTAAAAAAAAAAGAAAATGAGATGAAATGAGGATTATTACAAGGAGTTAGTTTTAGGGTTGATAATATATTTACCATTTCATGCAACTGTGGCCCTCCTAAGAAGATTTATGCAAATTATATATCAATAACAACTAACAACCTGGGACTCTTCTGAATTTGTTTTTATCTACTTATTTATTTGACCTAACAACCTCTGAGGTGGGTTCTGTTGTTATTTCTGTCTTATAGATAAGGAAGAAGGCTGAGGGAGCTCAGGAACTTGTACAAGTTAAATTGCTATTAAGTGACAGTCAGGGTTTCGATCCAGATAGCCTTTTGTTTTGTTTTTTTGGGAATTCACATGTGAATTTAGTTGCCTCGCTCATGATTTCTATCTTGCTTCCATAGCACGCATGAGTCAAAGAAAATGAATAGAGCACCCTTAACACTTGCTCTTTGCCCAGAAATATAGCCTTTAAGATAGGCAAGTTTTTCTAACCACTAAATAGGGGAAGAAAACATGCTAAGATTCAGTAAGATCCAGTGACTTGGTCTACATGGAGGCTCTAATGTGAACACCAGAGAACATACTAGGTCAGATTAACCGCTGGCTGGGTGGCTAAACTCTTCCCTTTCTGTGTTGCAGTTTTCCCATCTGCTTTATCCCATTCTTCTCCTTCCTCAGGAGGACTGTGGGAAAATGGAAATAAGAGTATGACTCTGAGAAGAGCTTTGAGTTTGAAAGACACCAGGAAAATAAAAGATGCTGTTAAAATTGATCTGTCCTGAACAATAACCCTTTTTTTTTTTTTTGAAAGATTTTATTTGACAGAGAGAAACATAGCCAGAGAGGGAACACAAGCAGGGGGGGTGAGAGAGGGAGAAGCAGGCTTCCCACCGAGCAGGAAGCCCGATGTGGGACTCGATCCCAGGTCTTTGGGATCATGACCTGAGCCGAAGGCAGTCGCCCAACCAACTGAGCCACCCAGGCGCCCCAACAATAACCCTTTAAAGACCAATTATCATAACCAGTATGAGTAGGCCATTACATCATCACCTTTTAAAAACGCGAATGGGCACACTCACTTAGAAAACTATTTAATCCTAAATTAAAGGTGAGGATTAGGACTGCTGGCTTCATCTAAATTATGAGTTACATAAATTGCCAGCTGCTAGTTTAGGGATTATTGTTGATGATGGATTTTAACTGTGAAACAGACCGTTGTCAGGATTAATCAGGACAAACTTTATTTGACGCAACATGGATTGTCTGTGGTGCCTTTATTTTTACATGGAAAACTATATATATAAAAACTGAGTAGGAAGGTCTTTTTAATATCCCAGTGAATATTAAGTAAATACCCAAAGCTTATAGTGTGTTAGAAGCTGACAAGTTATCATAATATCTAGATGGATTTGTTGACCTTTAAAGTGGAGCTTGGCTCTCGTGTCTCTTTGTCACAATTTCCTACTTACTTCCTTCCCCACCTTGTCCCTATTGTCAACTCTTGTTATTTTCAGTGGTCATGGAAAAAATATATTAGTTTGAGTGCCCTAATGTGACCAAAACAACACAAATTGGCAGGTCATCTCTCCTCCTTACTGAACTATTTTTCTTTTTTTTTTTTTAAGATATAATTGACATACAATATTATATTAGTTTCAGGTGTATAACACAATGATTCGATATTTGTATGTATTGCAGCATGATCACCATAATAAGTTTAGTTAACATATGTTTACTGAAGGGACGCCTGGGTGGCTCAGTTGGTTAAGCCACTGCCTTCGGCTCAGGTCATGATCCC
>PITA01019252.1:0-20627 GCA_004023965.1 Spilogale gracilis | reverse complement strand
AAATGAACAGGATTATCAGGTTGCATAGACTTTGACATGGTCTTCTTATGAAATAAACTGTCATTGTATTAGTGTGAAGAGAGAAATCAAATTTTGGGAAAGAGGAATGAGTGAAATGATGAGCTAGGGTAAATCAGATGACTGTGTGAGTCCAACTGGAATGGAGAAGGAAAGCAAATGAAGCTCTAGATCTTATATTTAGTATTTAAATAATAATTTTTTAAAAAATCTTTCTTGGGCACCTCGGTGGCTCAGTTGGTTAAGTGACTGCCTTTGGCTCAGGTCATGAGCCTGGAGACCTGGGACCGAGCCCCACATCAGGCTCCCTGCTCGGAGGGAAGCCTGCTTCTCCCTCTCACTGCCCCTGCTTGTGTTCCCTCTCTGGCTGTGTTTCTCTCTGTTAAATAAATAAAATCTTTTTTTTTTTTAAAGATTGTATTTATTTATTTGACAGAGAGAGAGATATCACAAGTAGGCAAAGAGGCAGGCAGAGAGAGAGGAGGAAGCAGGCTCCCCGCCAAGCAGAGAGGCCGATGGGGGCCTCGATCCCAGGACCCCAAGATCATGACCTGAGCTGAAGACAGAGGCTTTAACCCACTGAGCCACCCAGGCGCCCCAAATAAATAAAATCTTAAAAAAAAAAATCTTTCTTAAAGAAGGTCTTTGATGGGCCAGTCCTGGGAGAAAGGAAGAAGGCCTCTAGGGGAATGAAGTCGGGTTACATTTTGTATGATCTCTATTTACCATTGCTCACAGCTTCCATTTTAGAGACAAACCTTTCAAAAGCATATAATATATAATAGTGAAATATTAGTAACTACTTACAAGTCCAGTAATGAAGTAGAGTTTAAATAAGTCTTGGTTTACACTATGCTGTTATTTAAAATAAATTATAGATAAAAATTAGCGATAATTTTGATGCTGATATGAAAACATGATTATATTCTGAGGTAAAAAAAATAAAGCACCATGTAACAAGCATAAAATTAAAAGCATAGAAAAAATATTGGAAAATATTTTTGGAAAATATCAGATAATGTGGTTATCTCTCCGTGGTAGAATTATGAGTGGATTTTACTTTTTTGCTTATTTTTATTTTCTAAATTATCAAAAAAGAACATATACACTTTTTACTAAAAAATAACATTTTTTAAAGACTGCAATAAATAAAAGGGTTTCTTGCCTTTAAAGAGATAAAATGATGTAATTTTTAGAAGTGTGACCTCTGCTGTTATAATGAACAGAATATTTATTTAAAAAACCTAGTTTGTTGTAGGAATGTATGTGTGGGAGTGATTTGGATACAAGAAGTTAAATTCAACATTTTGAATTAATCAATAGATAACATCCGCTATGACCAGGGCTCCCTCACAGATATTGTAGAGAACAAAGTCATTATGAGGCACAGATCTTGTTTACAGAAGGCTTACATCTGGTTGTTGAAACAAGCCTTAAGCCAGCAGAAATATCAATAATAATCCTCATGACTAGCTGATGTGTTTTTCCATGAGTCATTACATGATGTTTCATTCATGTAACGATGACCAGAAGATGCCTCTGGAGAGGACCTGTACACTTAAAAACATCTTAGGTAATCTTTTTTTTTTTTTTTTAATATTATCTATCTCTAGGTACTAACCATGTATCACAGGAATCTGAAGAGGCAGGACATTTTTTTTTTCATTAAAAAAATGAATCAAAATTGATGTAGCATGAGATAGGGGCTAAACCTTTACAGGATTTTAAAATTTTACTTTGGGGCAGGGTTCAGCCTTTTGGGTCTCCTTCTAATTAGCACCCTTGACTTTATTTTTTCTAATCAAGACTTAGCATTTGTGTTCTGATTCTTTTGGGTGGCTAACCCAACATTTCAATCTGTCTTGGTTTGTTATAGGCAGAGACAAGTGATAAGATTCTGCAAACTTATTCTGTCATAGCTTAATGCCTCTGTCAAAATTCAGTGATAAGAGCTGTAAAGATGCACAGATAGAGAACTAGAATCACTCTGGCAGCTGCAAATGTCTACTTTGAGAAGCTGCTCCCAACATGTATTAAGCTGTAAGGCAACATTATCTTGTCTTTCTCTAGGAAACCCCTACATTCCAAATTTAGATTCCACTTGCTTATCTAACCTGGCCCCCTGTTATCATTGTGACTGTTATTATTGCTTAGCACCCTTATCAAAGAATTAAAATCACACACATAAAAAATATAAAGTTCAACATACTTCCTCTCCAGAGGGAACCTAATCTAGATACACACACTATTTTAGGAAGAGGGAGGAGGAAGGGAAAGCAGTATAGGGGCAAAGAAATAATCATTTAAAAATTTTCCTAGAGAAGGTATAAAGGAACTTCACAGGAAGTCCCAAAGGGAGTAGGTTGAGGTCACCTGCCACTCTTGACAATAGAATAGCCACTTATTATTAATTCAATTCAATGAAAGGTCCTGCTCTGCAAAAGGAAATTTGCTAAGGTCTCATCAATTACTAACCTGAATGGTCCAGGTTCCTTTTTCTTCATCTTTTTCCTCTATTGTTTCCTTGTATTGTGTATAATTTTATGAGCTCTGTGATTAAGATGAAGGAAAATGAGACTACTATTTAAGGACTATTATTAGTGTTTTAGAATGTATACTTCTGTCTACTGTAGAGTATTACTCAGTATAGAAGTTGGAGCTTTTTTCCTAATTCTCAGCTATGCTAGGAAAGCACATTTACAATGATATCTTCAACTGGCCTCCACACATATATTTGGAAGATGATAATATTATTGCTATTGTTATTAAATTTACCAAATACTCTTTTTAGCTGCAGAATGAACCTGACTCTGAAGGTTATTAAGCAAAATATGTTCAGTAAATCATCATCTTTAGATTCAGAAAATTATCACTGAATATTAATTTATGGATATTGAAGTGATACATAGGATTTCCCTTGATCATAGATGACTAAATAATGCAAGTAAACTCTTAAGAGAGATCATATGTAATTGGAAAACTTATCTTCCAATTTATAGTTAAAAAGATACTCAGAAGATGAGTAGTGATTATGTTCATAACTCTTTCCAGTATTTTTCCTCATAGTTATCCCTTTCCCTCCAACCAACGGAGATAGATGAACAATACCACTACTTAGGGGTTTATGTAACTGGACTAGTAATCTCATTTTTTCCATTTTTACCCATAAAGTTCATGTAGACTTTTAAGAATTACATTTAATTATAAATAGAATAGAATGCTTTGTAGAGTATTTCTGTTTCAATAATCTTGACAATTATGTGCCACTTTAAAAATCTACCTATCCTGGGATAGAGCCCCACATTGGACTCCTCCTCAGCAGGGAGCCTGCTTCTCCCTCTCCCTCCACCGTTCCCTCTTCTTAAGCTCATGCTCTCTCTCTCTCTCCCTCAAATAAATAAATAAATAAACAAACAAATAAATAAATAAATAAAATCTTTAAAAAAATTCTTCACTTAACCCAAAGTCACAGTGATTTTCTCCTATGTTTTCTTCTGGGAATTTTATAATCCTAACTCTTATATTTAAGCCTATGATCCATCTTGAGTTAATTTTTGTGGATAATACGAGGAAAGGATCAGTTTATTTTTTTCTATATGGCTGTCCAATTGTTTCAGCACTATTTGTTCTAAAGTTATTTGCTTTCCCCATTGAATTACCTTAGCACATTTGTCTATGTATCTTGGCACTCTCTATTCTGATCCAATGATCATTTGTTAATCTTTATGTCTGTACCACACAAATGACTTGATGACTGCAGCTTTATAGTTAAGTCTTGAAATCAGGTAAAGTTTTTCAACTTTGTTCTTTTTGCAAATTGTTTTGGCTACGCCAGCTTCATTGTATTTCTATGTAAATTTAGAATAAGTTCATCAATTTCCATTTTTAAAAAGATTGCTTGGATTTTGATTGAAATTGTGCTGAATCTACAGATCAGTTTGGGTACAGCTGACCTCTTAATAATATTGAGTGTTCTGATCCATAACAGGGCAATATCTCTAAATTTTTTTAGGTTTTTAATTTCTCTCTGCAATATTTTGTGATTTTTAACATCTAAATCTTGTACATAGTTTATTAGATTTTTCCTGAAGCATGATTTTTGACACAGTAAAAAAAATAAAAGTTGATATATCTCGGGTGTACAACATGATGATTACATATACATATCCATAGTGAAATGAATACCGTCAAGCTAATGGACATATCATCTCTTCACATGATTACCATTTTTTGTGTGTGTAATGAGTGCACCAGAAATCCACTCTCCTAGCACATTTCCAGTGTTCAATACAGTATTATTAAGTATAGTCATCATGCTTATACATTAGGTCTCTAGATCAATTCATCCTACAAAACTGCAACTTGGGACCCTTTGACCAACATCTCCTCATTTCCCCCATTGCCACCTACCCCAGTAGTGGCAACTACCACTACTCTCAGGTTCTATGAGTTTGACATTTTTTCTTTTTTCTTTTAGATTTCACATATAACTTAGATTATACAGTGTCTTTCTCTATTGGGCTTGTTTCACTAGCATAATGTTTTCAAGTTTCATCTATGTTGTCACAAATGGCAGGATTTCCGTCTATCTCATGGCTGAATAATGTTTCATTGTATATTTATACTACATCTTCTTTATCCATTCATTTCGTCAGTGGACACTTAGATTGTTTCTATACCTTGGCTATTGTGAATAATACTGCAATAAACCTGGGGGTGCAAATATCTCTTCAAGATCCTATTTTTATTTCATTTGGATTGCATTTCCTTTCCTCAGTTGGGATTGCTAGATCACATGGTTCTATTTTTAATAAATCTCCACACTATTTTCACAACGGCTGTACCAATTTACATTCCCACCAACAGAATAAAAGGATTCTCTTTTCTCCACATCTCAACAACATGTTATCATTTGTCTTTTTGATGTTAGCCATTATAACATATGTGAGGTATTATCTCATTGGGGTATTGACTTGCATTTCCCTGATGATTAGTGATGTTGGGGCACATTTTCATATACTTGTGTGTCATTTGGATGCCTTCTTTTGAAAAATATCTATTCAGATCCTTTGCCCATTTTTTTTAATTTTAATTTTTTTCTTTTTCTTTCCTTTTTATTTTTTGCTACTGAGTTATGTGAGCTCCTTACATATTTAGGATAGTAACTCTTTATCAGCTATATGGTTTGCAGGTATTTTCTCCATTCTGTAAGTTGCCCTTTCATTTTGCTAATTATTTTCTTCACTGTGCGAAGCTTTTTAGTTTGATGTTAAATACCACTTATTTATTTTTGCTTTTGGTGCTTGTCCTTTTGATGTTGTAGCCAGAAAATCACTAATTTTGTTGTTTATTTGTTTTCATCTTTTTTCTTTTTTTTTTTTTTAAAGATTTTATTTATTTATTTGATGGAGAGAAACACAGCGAGAGAGGGAACACAAACAGGGGGAGTGAGAGAGGGAGAAGCAGGCTTCCTGCCGAGCAGGGAGCCCAATGTGGGGCTTGATCACCGGTCTCCGAGATCATGACCTGAGCCGAAGGCATTCGCTTAACCAACTGAGCCACCCAGGTGCCCCTTCTTTTTTCTTCCTTAAGATTTATTTATTTGAGAGAGAGAGATAGAGCATGCATGCAAGTGTGGAGAGGGGCAGAGAGAGGGAATCTTCAAGCAGACTCCAGGCTAAGCAGGGAGGCCCATGAAGGGCTGATCTCATAACCCATGAGATCATGACCTGAGCCAAAACCAAGAGATGGGCTCTTAACCAATGGAGCCACCCAGGTGCCCCTCTGTCTGTTTTCTTGTTCACTGAATTTTTTTCAGAGGATTATTCTCAATTCTTTGTCGGGAAGTTCGTAGGTCTCCATTTCTTTATGTTCAGTTATTAGAGATTTACTAGTTTAGTGTTGTGGTATCCTGTTTCCTTATTTGTTATCCCTGTGATCTTATATTGGTGTATGTGCCTTTGGAAAAGTGCAGGCTGGCTTCAGCAGGGAAAGCTCTTCACCAGTCAGTCCATCCAGAAATCCTGGGTGGGTTGTCTGGTGGTATCCATAGGTGGACTTTTTGCTGGAATCCTTAGTCAGGCAGATCTGGTGCTTGGGTCAGCAACTGGGCTTTGTGCTTAAGTCCAAAGGGACCAGCCTGGTGCCTGAGTCACTGGGGGAATGCTCCTGGAGCGTGATCCTATGGGGGCAGTCCTAGAGCCTAGGTCCATGGGACTAGCCCAGTGCCGAAGGCTACTGGGGCAGGGATGGACCTTGAATCTGCTGGAACCTGGGGCCTCAGGGGTCACTGTGACACTGGGGTATGTCTGGGTCCTGGGGCCAGGGGAACTAACTGGCCTGGAATACAGAGCCACCTATCACTGGGGTGGGCCCAGTCCTGAGGTCTACACTGAAGATGAGTATTTGCTTCACTCACCTTCTCCCTTTGGAAGGATATATCTCTTTGTAGTAGTCGGCCTGGTCTTGAGAAAGGAGTGACAGGAATAATATGAAACTCTCTTTTCTACCCTCTCAATGCATATTTTCTTATTTCTTTGCTCCACCCAGGTGCCATAATTCCCACCTGGAATTGTTAGGTCTTATGAAGGTATTTTCATGTGTTGACATTTGTTCAAATTGATATTTGTGAGGGGCCAACCACTGGAAACCTGCAGATGTCTGAAAGCCAAATGATATATTTTTAAAGTTTAAACCATTCATTGCTTGTATATATACAAATGCAATTGATTTTTGGGTTTTGGGGAGGGTCTTTTTTTATTTTATTTTATTTATTTATTTAACAGAGAGAAATACAGCTAGAGAGGAAACATAAGCAGGGGGAGGAAGAGAGGGAGAAGTGGGCTTCCAGCCCAGCAGGAAGCCTGATGTAGGGCTCAATCCTGGGACTCCAAGATCATGACCTGAGCCAAAGGCAGACACTTAACAATTGAGCCACCCGTGCGCCACCCCGAGATTGATTTTTGCATTTTAACCTTGTATCCAGTATCATTGTTAAATTACTTACTACTTTTTTGTAAGATTTTATTTATTTATTTGACAGAGAGAAACATAGCTAGAGAGGGAACACAAGCAGGGGGAGTGAGAGAGGTAGAAGCAGGCTTCCTGATGGACAGGGAGCCCGATGCGGGGCTCGATCCTAGGACTCTGGGATCATGACCTGAGCTGAAGGCAGCTGCTTAACCATCGAGCCACGCAGGTGCCCCAATTTTTGAAAATTCTAATAATGGAATGATGCAGTATATATTCTTTTATGGCTGGCTTTCTTATATTCAGTTTTTTGTTTCAAATTTTTATTTAAATGCTAGTTAACATATTAGTGTAATATTGGCTTCAGGAGAAGAATTTAGTAATTCATCACTTATATATAATACCCAGGGCTTGTCACAAGTGCCCTCCTTAATGCCCATCATCTATTGAGCCCATTCCCCATCTATCAGCCCTAGAGCTACTCTTGTTTTTTTTCTCTATAGTTAAGAGTCTCTTATGGCTTAACTTACTCCCTCTTTCCCAACTCCCTTTCTCTATGTTCATCTGTTTTGTTTCTTAAATTCCACATATGAGTAAAATCATATGGTATTTGTCTTTCTCCAACTGACTTATTTTGCTTAGCGTAATACCCTCTAGGTCCATCCACATTATTGAAGTAAACTTCTGCTTTTCATTTTGGTGTATACTGCCCATTCTTTTACTGTGTGCATTGAAATACATATAAATGGGCACCTGGATGGTTCAGTCATAAAGTGTCTGCCTTCGGCTTAGGTCAAGATCCCGGAGTTCCAGGATTGAGTTCCACATTGAGCTCCCTACTTGGTAGGAAGCCTGCTTCTCCCTCTCTCACTCCCCCTGGTTGTGTTCCCTTTCTAGTTGTGTTTCGCTCTGTCAAATAAATAAACAAGATCTTAAAAAAATACATATAGAAACAAAATTTTAAAAATACAACATATGATCTAGTACATATTATTCAGTAACTTGAGTTTTTCACTTACTATTTTTATGCCACCACATATATATCTACCTTCTTCTCTTCTCCTGTTGCATAATGCTCCCAAAATTAGATATACTATAGTTTAACTACATGCAGATTGTTTCAATTTCTTGTTATAGTCAAAGCTATAGTGGATCTTCTTATAGATATTTGTTAGTGCATACATGCAAGTGTTTCTAGAAGGCAGGCACCAAGAAGGGAAACTGCTGGCTCAAAGGCTCTGCACGTTGTACACTTCAGCAAGTATTAACAAATTACCCTCAAAAAAGGTTTTCCTAATTTATGCTATCATTAATAGTACATGAGTTCCCCATACCCTTGCCTATACTTGGTATTACAAATGCCTAAAAATTTTGCCAATTTTATAGAGGAAAAGTTTATATCTTGTTTCAATTTGCACTCCTTAGTTACTGAGTTTCAACATTTTTCTAAGGCATATTTTCATTATTTGGATTTCCTCCTGTCTCAATTGTCTCCTTTTTTTATAGGATTGTATTATCCTTTGTGATTTAAGGTGTTATATATATATTTTTTGAATATTGGTCTTTTGCTATACAGGTTTCAAAATTTTTCTGTCAGCTCATTGTGTTCTATTGAACAGAACTGTCCATTTTGAAATAGTCAAATATTTTTCTTTATGTCTCTTGGGTTGTTCTTTATGTCCCTTCCCATCCTATGTTTTCCTAGACTCTAAAAATTCTTAAAGCTTATTTTGAAAAGTTAGTCTTTATATGAACATTAATTTTGTGAAGCGTGGGGGGGTAGACATCGAACATAATTTGTTTTTCAAATGAATAACTAGTTGTCCAGACACTATTTAACCTTTCTCCGTTGACATGAAATGCCATCTTCCTCATATGCAAAATGCCCATCTATACATAAGACTCTGTATTATCTTATCTGTTTCATTGTCTAGGCTTATCTCAATGTCATATATTGAGACTATGGATTTATATTATGCTTTGATATAGGGAAAGTTTTACCTTCCCCATTATTTCATTTATAATAAAAAAGGTTTTAAAAAATCTTTTCTTCATTGTTAAATGCCTGACTCTTCCTTCTTCCTTGAGTTCCACAGGACAGGGAGGTAAATTTTTAAAAACCCTAGGCATAGGAAACCAAAGAAAGGAGACAAAAAAAGAAATGTTCTCAAGATGGTATTTTTTCCCCTATACTTCAAGAAGCTACCCTGTGAATTGTGGCATATACAAAATAAGGTAGATTTTGTATGTTTTTGTTTGATTCTAAATCAAAACTGTTTCTGGTTTTCATTACTAGCCAGTCGCCAATGGCAGGGACCATGTATGCATAAATTGTGAGTTGATGGGAAATAGAAACATGACTCAGTTTGAGAAAATGAACAAGGACTAAAGTGAACAAAGAACATGGTGAGAGACAATAAAATACTGGTATTATTCTTAAGGAGCCACCTGTCAGGAACTAAAGTCTCTGAGTTTAGTGCGTCGGTGGTATCTTGAGTTTTTTCTGCTGCTTCTATTTACTCCTGTTTTATAGGATTACAGGGGGATCAATTCTTTATTTGATAACTGAAATGACAAGAGAAAGGGAAAGCATTATTAGGGATATTATAGTAATGAGTAACAGAAACTATCATGCTAATTGGAAGTTGGTAAGCATTAAAAAGGGAACTCAGCAAATAAGCAATTTAAATCCAACCATTGTACACAATATGGTTATATTCAACATAAAGTTGTACCTGTTTTCATAGTAAAGCTAATGTTACACCGGTAGGAGAAGCTGTCAGGTGGGCAAGGGTGGCTTTACCGCAACAGTTTATTGTTTACAATGAATTTAGTTGTTGTTGAAAAAAAAATGTTCATAAGGCAAGATTGTCAAGGGCCTCGACAGTATGTACTCTATTGCCCTCACTGAATTCATATTTTCAAGTGTTCATAATCTGTTAGCTTCATGAAACCTAACAACCTTTGCTTTTAAAACCAACTTTTTTGTAAGCCTGAAAGTGTAGCTTTTGAGGAAAAATTGGAAAACAGTGTAACTGGTTTACATATCAGATAAATTAATATAAATTATATAGCAAATCTTCTCTAGGTGGAGTTCATCCCGATAAGCTGTGGGCATTTTCTAGGAAAAACTGGTGCTAACGAATCTTCTGTCAAGTTGCTTCCCAACTACTCATACTCTTAGCGGGGCGCTCGGCTAGGAAGTGTGCTTCTGAGTTCGTTCTATAGCGGGCGCTGATCAGAGGCAGGAGCCCATGGACGCTCTGATGCGGTTGTGTATGTTTAAGATCTTCCCGCTCTTACCCGGTGGGCTAAGACTTTTAACTGTCCTCTGACTGGTCTGGCTTCCCACTCTGTCTGGTGCCCCCTGGTGCTCATCCCTGTAGTAGTTGCGAGGAGCCAAGGGGTCCAGAGTGCGTAAGGATGCTTTCAAGGAAAGCATTCCATTACTGTGAACTACATGGATCTAGATTTCCTCTATGTCCAAAGCCACGGTATAAATTACACGTGGACATTCATGTACCTATAGAGAAAGGGGATGTTGTTTTACTAAGCCCTCAGGCAAATGAATAATGGAAATTAAGCTCAACCGACTACATAGCAAAAATCAACTCCGGTCTCCCAAGTCTGTGGTAAAAAGACGCAAAGATCTCTTTTCTCGAATCCTTGCTCACTGCACCGTTAATTTTTTCTGGCAAAGCCAAGGATTCGCTATGATCCTTTATTTCAGGAGGGCAGCCCATCTTTGAGAGCCAGAATATCTATCGTGGGGCTGCAGCTGAGAGTGTGGCCTTAATTGTTATTGAAGGGAAGAGGAAAGAAGGTAATACTCCCTGTCTCCTCCCCCAACCCATTTAATCACTATTAATCCCGTAAGCAATATTCACAAAATTTCTTTGACCCTACGCAGGGAGTTTTCAGCTCCTCTGGCTCTCTGGGCTCTGGTTCTGGTTCTCTTTGCTTTGCTTTCCTCCTACAGTCACTCAACAACACTACTGCGGCTCTCTCCATTAAAGATGAACAACAGATCATCTTCCATCGCATGGCAACCTCTTAGCGCTCTCTCGCCTCAGCAGAGCATGATGGGAGTCTCTCCTCTCGTCCTGCCTCCTTCTTCTTTTTTTTCTTCCGGCCCCTTTTCCACAATTAAACCCTAAATAATGATTTTCCTAGCTAGTGTTGACTTGATGGGATTTAGCGACCCATGGTGACGCTCCCATCAGCCTTCCAGAAGGGGCGGTTTGCAAGGAAAACTACAACTCCCATGAGGCATCAGGCTAAAGCCACCACAGAGCATCATGGAAATCGTAGGCTCCCTCCTCTCCAATCCTTTTCACGCTTCAAAGGCAAAAACTACAAATCCCAGAAAGCCTCAGTACTAGCACGCCTGCGCGAGAGACCCAAGAGCCGGGTGGGGGTGGGGCGCCCCGGGCGTCGGGGGGCGGGGTCCGAGCGGGCTGTGTGGAGGCTTCAGACTCCCGGCGCCATTTAGCGCGGAGAGTTTCCCCGGCGGACGCGGCTCTCTGTACTCGGCCACTCTGCACCCCCATCTTCGGTGACAGAAGGCGCCTGGTGGGGGTGACTACTCTTTACTTTCCCTAACCCCCGTCACCCAGTCCTCTCGGTCTCCTCTACTCTCGGCCCAGAGAAGCAGCGGAGCTCGGGCCCCGCGGTGAGCGGCCCTCCCCTCCCCACCGTTCCCTCCCTCTGTCAGCCCCCGGCACCGGCCCGGGAGGAGACGGGGGTTTGCCAGGCCCGGGGCGGGCGGGGAGGCCTCGGGGAAGGGGGGGCCCGCTCCTCAGGCATCGAGGCTTCGAGGCTTCGGCCCTTCCCGTCCGGGCGATGGACGGCCTTTGAGACTGGTTCCCCTAGCTGGGGGCGCGTGTGGGAGGAGGCGACCCGACCCACTGACTGACTGACCGGGAGCCCCCCGGCCGGCCCTCCCTCGCCTTCCTCGGCCCCTCCCACCCACTTCGGCTCTAGGACTGCCACCGCTCGGGAGTCCGTGCTCGTCCGTTCCTCGCGTTGCCGGCGGCCCCGGGGCCTAGCCCGCCCAGCTCGGGAAGCGGCGGCGGCGGCGAACTGGAGCCGCCGCCGCATCCGCTTCGACTCGGTGCCGGATCCTTGCCCCGTCCCTCATGACTGCGGCGTCTCTGCCGCTCCAGCCTTCCCGGCCGCCGCTCGCCGCAGGATGGATGCGGACCGTGAGGCGCTAACCCCTGTGGCTCAGCTCCTCGACCGCCCGCCGACGAGCCCGCCTTGTGAGCCGCAGCAGCCGCCGCAACTGGGCCCAGTGGCCCGCGTCTCCTTCGGGGCGGCTTGTCAGTGCTGAGTGAGGAGCCATCCGGGTGCATCCGAACCCGCCGGGAGCGGGAGCCCTAGTAGCGGGACCCGCACACCGCCTCCGCTCTTCGGGCTGGGCCTCTCGCCCTCTCTTCATTCACAAGTTCGAGCCCGCTCGCTTCGCTCCTGCGGACCGACCATGTCTGGCGGCACCGCAGAGAAGCAGAGCAGCACTCCGAGCGCCCTGTTCCTCTCGCCGCCGGCGCCTTCCCCCAAGAATGGCTCCAGCTCTGATTCCTCGGTGGGAGAGAAACTGGGCAGCGCGGCTCCCGACCCTGGGACCGGCCGGACGGAGGAGTACCGACGTCGCCGCCACACTATGGACAAGGACAGCCGTGGCGCGGCCGCGACCACGACCACCACCGAGCACCGCTTCTTCCGCCGCAGCGTCATCTGCGACTCCAACGCCACTGCGCTGGAACTGCCCGGCCTTCCCCTTCCTCTCCCCCAGCCCACCGCCTCCGCGGTCGCGCCTCAGAGTACTCCACCGGAGCCGCACCGCGAGGAGACCTTGACCGCCACCGCCGCTGCCCAGGTAGCCCAGCTACCTCCCGCGTCTGCCGCCCCCGGGGAGACAGCTGGCGCGGGCCCTGCCGCCGCGACTGCACCCGGCAGTACTAGCAGAGATCGCCAAGTGCCCCAGCCCAACCTTGTGGGGAGCAAAGAGGATCCTCCGTCGGCCAGAAGCGGCAGCGGCGGCGGCAGCGCCAAGGAACCACCGGAGGAACGGAGCCAGCAACAGGATGACATCGAAGAGCTGGAGACCAAGGCCGTGGGAATGTCCAATGATGGCCGCTTTCTCAAGTTTGACATCGAAATTGGCAGAGGCTCCTTTAAGACCGTCTACAAAGGTCTGGACACTGAAACTACTGTGGAGGTCGCCTGGTGTGAACTGCAGGTATAGCCCCACTTCTTTATTTTACCGTGATTTGGACCTACATTTGGCTCGGTGAAGCGAGTTTATCGATTCCTCTTTTACAAGTCGTTCTCTTAACTGTTCGCTCCGGTGAGGGGGGGTGGGAGGGGTGAGAGACCAAGTTTTGAAAGAGATTGAAACTAGAATTTGGGGCATGACCTATGTAGGATAAGAATTACTGGTAGCTGGAGAGGTTTGCTGCTGGGGGCGGGGGGAGTGGTGAAAATCATCTTAGTACAAATGCATTACCTACTTGTTATTGTTTTAGTGTCTGGCAGGAAACTCGAAATTAGTGGGAAAGTTTCTGAGTTAGGAAAGTACAGAGCCTTCTTGCCTTGTGCATTTCAGTCTCACCATCCGCGCTGCACTGTTGAGCTGCTGGTGTGTTACATGCCAGTTTCCAACCCCGAGATCAGGCCGTGGTTTTAAAGTAAGAACGACCTTACTTGGGATAGATCTTAGTTGGCGATTGCACAGGCATTTAATATAAACTATAAAAAGGACTTTCTTCTCTGGGTAAATGCCTTCATGCTAGAAAGGTACAGTTAAGTGTTTGCTGTTGTCCCACCTAATGATGCTTAAGCTTTTTGGTAGCTAGAAGATGTCTGACAGCGTAATTAAAACTAGCAAGTCTTCACCCCATTCACTATACAGTGACTAGTATAACAGCTCATGTAAAACTGTGTAAGTGCTTTGAGAGTTGTAATATCACTATGGTTATAACCATATAAACTTGTTATGAAAGGTTTTTAAGCCAGACTTTCCCAAGAGTCCAAAGGACTCACAATGCTTTGCTTTTAACCTCTCAGGGAGGTTTTCATGGTGTAAATAATGGTGTGTCATTCTGCTTGACAAGTATATTCTATCTTTAAATAAGCTAGGTTTGGTCTACGGCCATACCACCCTGAACGCGCCCGATCTCGTCTAAATAAGCTAGGTTTGGGCAACTAGTTGCTTGACCTATAGTACCTTGAGTGAATGTTGCCCTCATCTGGAAGTGAAGGGAGGTTATTGGAAGAATCAGAGTTCCTCAGAAAACTGAATGAAAAAGTCAGTCACAGTATACAGGAAAATGCTGTTATCCATATTCTTCTTGTAAAGAAAATGGACCAAATGGATCAAAATAGGATATGAAAGTAACTGAATAATCTAGGAATTTATTTTATCCATGAACTAGTATGTTAACACTTAACCCTTTGAATGTCATCTTCCAAATGACCAAGGCCATATCAAAAGTAAAGGGAAAGGATGTCAGGGTGGCTTAGTCAGCTAAGTCGCTGCCTTCCTCTTAGGTCCTGATCCCAGGGTTTTGGGATGCAGCCCCACATCAGGCTCCTTGCTCAGGAGGAAGCCTGCTTATCCTCTGTCTGCCATTCCTCCTGCTTATGCTCTCTGTCTCTCTCGCTCATTCTCTCTGTCAAATAAATAAAATCTTTAAAAAAGTAAAATAAAAGTAGCTTTTTTTAAAAAAAGTGAAGGGAAGTTAACATGTGGAAGGAAGTGAACTTAAGAACTGACAAGTTCTTTAGGAACATAATTTCTTAAGTTTTACAGTAAATGATGTAGAACTTCTAAGGCATTGTGAAATAAAGACTACTCAATTTTATGGTGATTTATATTGGAAAGTGTGCAGGCCTTTTTGAAAAAATCTTGTCAAACTATAACTTTATTCCTATTAGTCAGTCATGCTCAAAAACTTATGATCCCTTTTGGTTTACAGGCAAAAATTCTGTTTACACGAGGACACTTTTTTTTTTTTGCTTTTGTACCTGGGGTGCCTGTTGCTGCTGATCTGGATTTTATTCTTTTGTTAAGGTTTTACATTTGAATAGGTGCTTTATAGAAACATTTTTTTAATTCGTTACCTTACTTTCTTAAGACTGGATCCAAGTAAATGTTGAGGACTTTATGGGTTAATTTTGTTAGTTTCAATTATTTAACTTTGAAGACTTACCAGAATGTAATGTGTGTGTTTTTCTTAATCACCTGGAATTTTTTTTTTTTAATGATTTTACTTATTTATTTGAGTGAGCATGAGTGGACAAAGTGGGAGGGGGGAAAGATAGAGGAAGAGGGATAAGCAGACATCCCCCCTCCCCCAGCAGGGAGCCTGTTGTGAGGCTGGATCCTAGGACCCTGGGAATCATGACTTGAGCAGTTAACCACCTGAGCTATCCAGGTGCCCTTCACCTGGCATTTTTCTGATAGATTATCTTGGAGCTAATGATACAGTGGAAAAAAACAATTTGTTTAATGTCATAATACTTTGGTCTAAATGTCTGAGTTTTTCTTTGAACTCATTACTTTTTGGGTTTTTGTTCTCTGTCTAGACATGGGCATGGTCAAATTAAAGAATATCTGATGCCTTATGTATAATATCACCGTATTATTTTTAAGTCAGCTGAGGATTTGGCTGCAGAACCAAGTAAATCCTAGCTCATTGAGTGGTACCCTGCTTTAGAAACTTTCATATGTCATTTGGCCCTGTTTATACAGTTTTTCGTTTTGTTTTTTAAAATGGATTTCCCTAGCCCCAGGATACTTGATAGCAGTAGTTGGGCAGCATTTTTGGTTTCCTGACCCAGGACATTTACCTGATTTTGTGTTCATTAGGTGAGCATTTGAGTTCTTTGGATATAAATTAAAGGAAAAGTCAAGGGATTACTAAAGCATTGGGATTCAGAAAGCAAAGCTTTTTTCACTAAAAGCATATTTCTAACATACATATTTTTCTGTAGGAAGATAGAGAAATATTGTATTCAGTTGAGTTAGAAATCTTAGTGTATTACAATTGCAAGAAATCTTAGATTATTCTGCCCAACTACTTACTTGATAAATAAAGAACCTGAAATCATGGAGCAGGTAAATGACTTACTTAGATTGGTAAAGAACAGATTTTAAACTAGTTCGGTTCAGGCACCTGGGTGACACAGTCAGTTGGTCGTCTGCCTTTGGCTCTGGTCATGATATCGGGATTCTGTGGCTGAGCCCTGTGTTGGGCTCTCTGCTCAGCTGGGAATCTGCCTCTCTCTCCTTCAGTGCTCAAACTGGTTAGGATTTTTTTTCAAAGATTTTATTTATTTTTTTTCAAAGATTTTGTTTATGTATTTGACAGAGGGAAACAGCGGGAGAGGGAACACAAGCAGGGGGTAGTGAGAGAGGGAGAAGCAGGCTTCCCGCTGAACAAGGATCCTGTTGCGGGGCACGATCCTGGGACTCCAGGATCATGACCTGAGCCGAAGGCAGATGCTTAACTGAGCCACCCGGGCACCCCGATTTTATTTATTTATATAACAGAGAGTGAAAGAGAGAACACAAGCAGGGGGAGTGGTAGAGGAAAACTGGGAAGCAGGCTCCCCTCTGAGCAGAGAGCCTGGGGCTCATCCCAGGACCCTGAGATCATGACCTGAGCAGAAGGCAGACATTTGACTGACTCAGCCACCCAGGTGACCTGAAAAAAAAAATGGTTAAGATCTAATGATTTGGGAAATGTTAAAGCATTTGTACTCTAGATGCTAAGTACATCTCAAGTGAAGCAATTGTATTTTGGTATAGAAGTCACAGTCAGATTTCTTCAGAATTCTATAATCATAGCAAATTCAGTACTTTGGTTTGGGTATTGATTTTATCAATTCAGATGTATAAATAGACTTTTTGGGATGGAGAATGAGTGAATGTGGTATACAAATCAAATTTCCATCAAGCTAATTTTTTAGAGTCACAGCATGCAAAACTATCTATTAAAACAAGTGTCAATTCCTAATAATACTAGATAATAACTTTGATACCATAGGGTCTTAAGTGCTACCTTTGATCTTTTAAGATGCAGGTTTACTTGATTTATTTAGGCAGATGACATGCCTTAATTTTAATACCAAGTTGCCTTGGTCAGAAAATGTTATTGCTGGACTTTTCAGAGTTTACATTGCTTTTCTATGGAAGGATCTTAGTTTTTTAAGAAATGTAGCATATTATTTTTTTTAAGATTTTATTTCTTTGACAGAGAAGCAGGCTCCCCGCTGAGCAGAGAGCCCAAGGCAGGCCTCGATCCCAGGACTTTGGGATCATGACCTGAGCAGAAGGCAGAGGCATCCCAGGACTTTGGGATCATGACCTGAGCAGAAGGCAGAGGCTTTAACCCACTGAGCCACCCAGGCGCCCAGTAGCATATATTTTTTAAGAAAGTGTATTTATACACAGATTTGTAAATGATTTTAGTTAAAGTACTTTTCTCCCCAAATTGCTTCTAGAGTTCACTTGATAACTTATATATTCACTTTGTATATTGATAAATATACAAATATTGTTTCCAGATAAACTTGGAAGAGGAAGTCAATTTTGTTTAAGCTCCAGTTTTTGTTTTTCTTTTTTTTAAGATTTTATTTATTTATTTGACAGAGAGAGAGAGCGAGCAAGAGCAGGAACACAAGCGGGGGAGTGGGAGAGGGAGAAGCAGGCTTCCTGCTGAACAGGGAGCCTGATGTGGGGCTCCATCCCAAGACGGTGGGATCATGACTGGAGACAAAGGCAGATACTTAATGACTGAGGCACCCAGGTTCCCTAAGCTCCGAGGTTCTTAGTGCTTGCTTTGCCCTGGGTTTTTTTTGTTTCTTTTTTTGTAAATTAAGGGTTATGTCTCATCATGAATATATATTAATTTTTTTGCTTTAGTTCTTAAAATAGGTCCTGAACTGAATCTTCCATTTGACTATTCATGTGTTTTTTGCTTTTATTTTTTTACATTTGTGCCAAATTCCTTGTTTTTCAGGATAAGAATCTTCAATAATTTTCAGTCCCAGGAACGAAATTTCAGGGAATAGTTTTTGGAGGGTTTTTTTTTTTGTTTATTTTAAAGTCTCAGTCACTGAGAAGTATGGGCAACATTGAGAATAACTCAAGTGTTGCTGCTTTGAAAATTAAAGAATGATTGATGACTTGTTTGAAGTAATCCTTTTTCCCTCCTAACAGGACAGAATGGGATTAAAAAGAGCATAATTTTGTTAGGTATGATTTAAAATATACGTAAATGTATTGTTGTAGGAAGTAAACTTTGTGGTATAGGAATTGAGAATTATATTTAAGTTGATTTTTCAATGATTTTTCTTAGCGTTAAGGGTTTAAATGTTTTCCTTTTCTATTATTTACTTTTTTTTCTCTCATTTTAAGTATCTTAACTATCACAGTTTTTCCTAGTATAATGTTGTTTTTGTGTAACACAAACAAGGAATCTGTTGTATGGTGATTGAGTTCATCTCTTGATATTTAGGCTTTAGTGCAAGATTCTGGTCATTTGAAAGTCATTCTGCTTAATCTCTATGGAAACATTCAACTAAAACCGGGCTCTCGTTTTCAGAAATTATTTTAAACCTGTTATTTGTATTGTCTAATAGCTTTTAAGTTTTTTAGATAAAGCTGTGAAAGTACCAAGAGTGGTTATGCTCAAATAATTTCTGCAAATGTTAGTATAACATGAAAAAACTCATAATAGTTATTAGGTTTTGCTGTACCAGTTCTTTGTATTTATTTATCTCTAGCATCTTGCATTTTATTTGAGGAGTTCTTTGGTTTTTTTTTCTTTTTTTTTCCATCTTTACGGGACCACTGTAGTGTACAGGAATAGGTGAGAGTCACCACACATGACCTAAATTTAGGTTTGAAGAGGGATTATTTTCTGCAGTGTAACATAGTCATTAAGAACATAATTGCCTGAATTCAAATTCTGACTCTGGTAATGATTGTGTCACTTTGGGCAACTTCTGTGCTAATTTCCTATTGATAAAATGGAATATAATAGGAATACCTACTTTGTAGAGTTGTTGTGGCAGCTAAATAAATTATATAAATATAAAACATTTGGGACAGGCCTGGCACATAAGTATTAACTATGCTCATACAGCATCTTTTTAGGCTGTCTTTTTGAGGATATTTGTGAACATTTTGTTTGATTTATCAATACTTAACGCTTGAAAATTCATGTAGCAAAACTCTCGTTGCTATCATTCTTACAGGGGGAACTTCAGAGTTGAAGTTGGAACATGTTGTCAACAGTGCTTTGAAATTTTTTTGCTTTACCCATCTTCTGCCTAACTGTAATTTCATGACATGTCACTTTCTCAAATGCCAGCCTTTTTGAGTTACTACCTTACAGAATTTGCCGAGATCTTTTTCCTTTTGGGATCATTCTTTTTTTTTTTTTTTAAAGATTTTATTTATTTGACAGAGAGAAACACAGCGAGAGAGGGAACAGAAGCAGAGGGAGTGAGAGAGGGAGAAGCAGGCTTCCTGCTGAGCAGGGAGCCCGATGTGGGACTCAATCCCGGGTCTCCAGGATCATGACCTGAGCTGAAGGCAGTCACTTAACCAACTGAGCCACCCAGGCGCCCCCCTTTTGGGATCATTCTTAAGGTGTTCTTCAGAATTATTTGAAATTGTTTATATTCTTTGTCTCCTTAACTAGTCCTTGAGCTCTTTGAAGATATAAGTAGATTCTCCATATACTTTAATAAATACTATGTTCCATTCTAAGTTAGAAATAGTGGTAGAACATTTGGGTTCTCTGTTAGTCTGTTATCTGACCCTGAGTAAGGAACTTAAGTCTGTAATGCTGATTTATTATTAGTAATATGACTTAACTGGATTGTTGAAGGTAACTGAAAAACCATGTGAAGGTACTTTGTAAAGTGTATAGATAATAAAAGGATAATGGTGCTTTAAAAAAATCCATTTTTTAAAGGCCTTATGTTGTCACTTGTTACAATTTGGATATTTTAAACTCCTTAAAGTTGGGCTTTAGGACATGCAATAGAAAATTAGGGGAAAGGCATTGGAATTATAATGTTTGAGTTTATAAGCTGCATTGGAAAGATGATATAATTGCTTTTTTCACTACTTTGTTTAGGTAAAAGTTAAAAAGCAAAATTTTAAAAATCTGTCAGAGAATAGCACTCCTCCAGATTCTAATATTGACACAGATTTCTCTCTATCTCCACCCTTTCCTAATTAACCTCAACTGGATTAATCCAAATAAAAATTAGTAAAAAATAGAATAAAGTTTCTAGTTAGAAAAAATAAACTTGGGTTTTAGGAGCTTTTTGGTTATTCAATTTTAGGAGTTTTATCAAATCTTAAGACAAAGGGGAGCAGCTTTTCAGACTGAGGAGAAGTTGCTGGAAGCTCCTCTTGAGAGTGTTTTTATTTGGGAAGTATTGTGTCGTTATCAGGTGGTGGACTTAATATTGCGTGTACTTTTTAAAAGATTGGTTATTGATATTTTACATGAGAGGAATAATGTCAGTAATTTGCTTTTGTGATTGATATAATTGATCATATCTCCACCTTAATTTATATTAAATTAGATTTTTCAGGTGGGTTTTTTTTTTTT
>PITA01019251.1:0-28816 GCA_004023965.1 Spilogale gracilis | reverse complement strand
CAGGGCAGTCTTTCTCTGCAAGGCAACTGGTACAAAGAAACCAAACACCACAGAAGCACTAGGAAAAAGAACCCACTGATGCTTATTTCTTAGGGGCTTAGAGTCCTCCTCCTATTGCTTGGTGAAGCAGCCTCAGGTCCTAGTCTCTGTCCCCACTGGCTTGTGTCCATTTCTGAGGTCCGTATCCTCTTTGATCCAACAAGGTTTAGAGAAAGCCCTAGGTTGGGTAAAAGGTACTAATTTAGCAATAGCAACATGTTTCTAGGGCCCAAATGCCTCCATTTAACATCTGACTTTGGCTCAGAACACTAGGCCCCCCAGACACCAACATCTCTTTGGTGTTCTCCAACTCAAGTGTCCTTCAAAGTATGTTTCTCACTTCCTCATCGTTGCAGTAATGTTTGAGCCATTTCTACTCTCCAGAGGAATAACCCAAGATTTCTCTTCCTTTATGAAAATCCTAGAAACTGTACTCAAATGAAAGGGAAATGAGACAAAGGGCAAGCAGGAATCAAGCCAAAGAATCATTTCCAAGCACACCAATCCATCATTTCTACGGACAGAGGTCTGCAACCAACCCTCAGTTTTCCAGAATCACTCTAGTACAGGTGTCCTCCAAGAAAGGACACTCTGTGACCTAGTGACCTCCCCCACCCCCAACTGGCTCCCAGCAAGAAATCTAATCAGTGTGATCGATTTGGATGTCCCCAAAAAGCTTATTTAGTTATATCCTAAATCTGAAGAGTTTACCATTGTATATTCTAAATAATGAATTTAATTACACAGAATCCATGTGATACCTATGATAAATTATGTGCCCAAAACTCAGGACACATCTGCTTGGGAGCTTAATGTGATTTAACAGATAAAACCCACAATTTACCTAAATCATCTGTCAGACTTTGAAGCCATGATAATTTATATATCTAGATTTTTAGTGTATGTGCACACTACATTTACATAGCTTAGGTGACTCAATCATTTTTTTTAAATATTCCTTATTTCCTTATGAACCCCCAAAAAACAAAACCCTCTTGAAAAACCAAACCAAGCCCAAACCAAACAACCAATGCTGCTTGCAAACAAACCAACAAACAAAAGAAATCTGGACTCCAGAGGTCACACAGTGGTCCTGTCTCCCGGGAACATGAAACCAGGTGCTGCAGGACTGGGCTACACACACAGTTTTGCTATGATTTATCTGTAGGACAGGAGGTAAGCCATTTAACTTCTCTCTCAGTTTCTGTACACAAAGCTAAAGGTTTTTGTGTTTAATTCACCCATAATTCCTCTACACAATGATATGCTAAAATATTAACAGTGGCTCATTTCTTCCAGCCTTTTCTTCAGGTAACTTTTTTTTTTTCCACCTCCAGCCATGTCTTCATCCACACATGTACCCACATTCGTAGCTATCTCCTAGGAACAATACTGTATAAAAAACATAACTGAATTTTTAGCTATTTTCTGGCCCTAAATAATTCTGGGATTCTAGGTCTAACGAGGACTAACAATACCCCACTGTTGGTGTAGGAGGTAAAAGATGTGGAGCGAATGCCTGCTCACTCAGAAAGGCTGGGGAAGAGCTCTTACGGATCACAGATACTCCAGAGAGCTGAGGGCTGGTCCACACAGTTGCAAGGTCAAGTGGGCAGAAGGAACAGGAGGAAGAGGATAAGTAGACTGGAGACTAGGGCAGGTCTGGGGGCACCCTATAAGGAAAGAATCAGCCCAAAGACCAAATGTGCAACCTTAGAGGGACAGGTAGATATGCCAATCAAAACAGCCAAGAAGAAAAGTCATAAATCACTCACATAATCAGCAAGAGTAAAGAGGACAGGAGAACTGTGCAGTCTCTGTTTACACCATTACTGTGGCCATTTCAGGCTTTCTGGAAAGCAGTTTGGAAATTTCTATCATGAGCCTTAAAAACAAGACTTTTGACCCAGTAAGGGTGATGGTAAATTTGGCCCCAATTGTTCACCCTTGCCTAGATCCCTGACTCTGTCATGTGACTCTGCAGTATCCTCCACGAATAGGGCAGAACACCTTGCCCCTGGACCCTGGCCTTAGCTGGCTGGCTTGCTGTGTGGTGTCAGTAAATGTGATACATGGAAAGCATGTGTCAGAACGAGCTTGCCATGTCTCTTCCAGTGACATGAGAACATGCTTGCACCAGCCTGCTGGAGAATGAGAGACACAGCCAAGTTCCCCCAGTCGCCGCAGCTCTGGTGAACCTCTATCAACTGACACCCGGCCAATCACTGCCCAGCTAGCAGGCCCAGCCAAGATCAGCAGAGCCAGCTGGTAGACCCCAAGCCGACCCCAGTCAGGTGACCAACAACGCTTACTATTTATGCCACCCAGTTTTGTTTGTTTTGCAGCATTATTACAAAGACAGACAACTAATACTTCCATCAGCTCCACACCTAAGAATCTGTCCAAAAATAAATCATCGTAAATATATGCAAAGACATGGCTGTATGTATGCTTATCACATTATTATATGAAAAATATAAAAACTTACATAGAAAATGAGGTGGTATTAGTTAATTAGAGCAGGCCATATCTGTATAATGAGATACCACCCACCCACCCACTGGACGTCGTAGAAAAGCATTCAGGAAGATGAAAGGATGTTTACCATGTATTCAACTGATCATTACACTATGTATAAAATGACACCATATTCATAAATAGGTATGATTAGAATAAAAAGGACTGAAACAAAAACACCAAACTAATAGTAGTCAGTTTGGGAGATTTTCATATTCTCGATTTTGTTTATATGCCATTTCTACAATAAGCATGTGTACCTTTAGAACTGTCTTTTAAAGTATCGTTGAAATTAAGAAGAGGGTCCTCAGCAGACAAGGCCACTGGTGTTGTTCGTGGAAACATGTGGGAAATATTGAAATGGGTAAATATAGATTGGCACCCATCAGAAGCCAGCACCACGGAGACGGCAGAGAGGGAGACAAATGCCGACAGAAAAGGTCTGATCAGGGTGAGCGCTGCTCTTTCACCTGACTCTCTCCATTTTCTCCCCTTTAATTTGGGATGGGGAGGAAAAGGACAGCTGCATTATTAATGCATTAATTATGATAATATTCTGTGCGCAACTAATACATGTCAAACTATCCTCATGCCAAATTGAAAACTGACATTTTTACTTCATGAATATTGCTCCATCAGTGACATTTATTGTACATTCCCAATCTTGCAACAGTGAATGTCAGGTCAGCTATCAAGCATTTGCTTTCCTTCCACTTTATTTCCTATTTTAAAGCAGTAGGCTGTCACTGTTAATTGGGATGCAAAGTCAGATTGCACTCGGAGAATGTGAGGCCTCTCACTTCCGGAACATCTTGCACTGGTCCCTAGGAAACTGTCCAGCACCAGGGCTACCTGTCAACCTCTCTGTCTTCATCCTGCTCGAGCCTGGTCACCACCACTGCCCCTGCCTGCCCCATGTCTATTTTTTGTTTTGATTTTTTCTCAGAACATTCATCACCACCAACAATACTGCATATTTATTTATTTTGTTGACTGCCTATCACTCTCCATTAGACTATAAGCTCTCGGAGGGAAGGAATTTTTGGTTTATTCACTGCTAATTCCCAGAACCTATAATAATCCCAGCACATAGTAAGGGTTCAATGAATATTTGCTCAAGGAATGAATCACTTTGATGAATGGACTTCTGGGAATCTCCAGAGGTGAAGTGTTCCAGCCAAAAATTTCATCCCACTAAAACCATATGATGATTCTCTGAATCCCAAGTTATTAGCGACCTACAAAATGGGCTTTTTAAGAAAACTACATCATGGGGCACCTGGGTGGCTCTGTCAGTTAAGCATCTAACCCTTGATTTCGGCTCAGGTCATGATCTCAGGGTCGTGAAATCAAGCCCCACATCAGACTCTGTCCTCAGAGAGGAGTCTGCTTGGGATTCTCTCTCTCTCTCCCCGCCTCTCCCTCTGTCCCCCACCCCCCTATGCACAGGCTACTCGCACAAGTATACACAGCCTCTCAAATAAATAAATCTTAAAAAAAAAAAAGAAAAAAGAAATAAAGCTGCATGTTTAGGTACTTATTTTTCATCTCCCATTTCATGTTCATTCTTGAAAACCCTCAATTACACCCCCGCATCCCTGTGATAGGACTGCCCGTATCATTCATTGATCATCAATTCCAAGTTTCCATGTTTCCTGGAAATTTTCATCAATCTCCTTCTACACAGTTCCTAAAACAACCAAGAAGCATTTACTCATGATCTAGTATGTGTTCATCACCAGGCTAGGGAAGAACAAAGAAGAAGAACATAGCCTGTGACAGCAACAGTGTATAACATAGTTGGAAGAAAAGAAAACTTTGGATGTGACATCATCTGGAAGGTCTGCTATAATGTCAAACTTGATAAGCCCCAAACTGAACTTACAATATGTCTGCCAAACCGTCTTCCCCAGCATTTTCCTATGAAAATGGCATGTCATCAATAACATTAATTATACTAAAAGCACAAGTCGTTATTTAGTCAACATTTTATCCATGATCACATTATCATAGCAATCACAGAAAAGATAAATCACGAATTTTTACCAAAAAAGAAATCAAAAAGAAAGGTGTTTTCTATGTTTAAGAAATAAAGAATGTGGGGGGGGGCTTCAAATTAATAAATTTGTGTTCAATGAACAAATATAAAATAATAGCAAACTGCATAGGATAATTCATGGCAAATGGTTACTAAGCACCCAAGGTTGAAGGAATTTCAGAGCAATGAGGGAGAGGAAACTTGAGCTGGATGCCAGCATGGTGCAGAAAGTTCTAGAAGACATTCCTCTGCTGCCGCTCCATCCCTCCTTCTTCCTTCCCCTACCTCTGAGGACTGGATGGCCCCAAGAAACCATTTCTACTATTTCAAGAAATAGTACTCTATCAAAAAGACATTTTAAAAATAAACCTACATTATTTAAAGTAAAGAACTGTCCTTTATACGGGAAAAAAAAGTCTTCCCTACGTTTTGAAATTGTGTCTTTTATGATAAGTAGCAGGAAGAGTGCCAAACTATTTCTTCAAAAGTGATCCATGTTTGATGGATACAAATATATTGATTGGTTTTAAATATATTATTTTGAAACTTAAAAGTTAATCACGACTCTAGACTGCCCTCCACCAACAGGGGAGCTGTGACCACAGGAAACAATATCTACTAATCCTGATCGTGGGATGTGGCTGTGCAAGTGCCTGTTATCAAGTCCTGACACATCACACCATTAAATGTAGAGAGAGAAATCAGAACAGCATCCAAGCATCAATATGCCTTCTAGGAAGGCTGGAAGTCTCCACAGCCTAAAATAATCATGTTAAGCTCTTTGAGCGGTCTGACCCAGCAAAGAGTCGGTTTCGGATCTAGATACAGACAGAGGGCCATCATGGCCTCTGGGGATGGAACGCACAAGAGATGGCCCTCTGGAACCAGCCAGTGCTCCGGCACCTCAGCACCCTGAAGGGGGGCAGGCTCTGTAGACCTAGTGGCCCTGAGAAAGCCTGCCACCTTTCACATGCGAGGCTCTCTGGCACACAGAAGAGCAAGCTGGGGCGGGGGGGGGGGGGGGGGGGGGGGGGGGCTGGAACTGAAAAGACAGAACAAGAGAAGCGACAAGAAAGGAGCACAGTCAGGCCGCTCAGCATCCTGTCAGTTAGAGATACCAGATGTGAACTGTAATTACTTCCCCCCCCCAACTCTGTTGGTGTTTTACAAACCAGGACTGACACTTGAACAAAGAGCCTTGAAAAAGCAGGCAGGAGCTCGCTATGTAAACAGCCGATGCTTTGGATCTACCCAAAGTCTTTTTCAAAGAGTGGAGAAGATGGTGGTGGCGGCCTCCGGGACACACAGCAAGGAGCAGGTGCGTGGACGTCTGGCAGGGTATGAACTCATCCGGCATAAGGAACACTTAATTGTGAACGCTTCAGCTCATGGGGCTGGGGCGGTACTAACTCAGTAGGGTATCTGTTAGTGAGAGGACGGCATATACCCTGTCCTAGTACACTTACATCACATGGTTCATTTGGGGTCCTGAGGAATCTCGAGACCAAGATGCACTTTGTGTTGTGTAATTGTATGTTTGTACAAGATCGTGTGGAATTTTTTTCCTTCCATACCTCTACCTCTTTTCAGCAACAAAATCAAAGAAATGGTATTCTTAAATAACTACCAATGTCCAATATCTAGTAAAAACTCAACACTTGTAGAGCTGAAAGAACCTGAAATGGAGAAAAATATAGCTAAGCCGTACTCCACACACAGTCGTATTCAAGAACCTCTCATCTTGTTTCCCCACCAGCTTGGGGGTAGCTATGGTGTCTACACTGCCAACAAAATGGAGACTTACCCCCTGAAAGGCAAATAATACTGCACACAAAACTGAAAATTTGGCTTTTGTCGTCTAACTTCAAAGATAAAATAAATCTGGCCCCGAATCATCAGACTTGGTCAGTTTTACCTCCTGAATCATTTCCTCCTCTGTCCTCATCTCCATCCTGAATTCCTCAGATAACACTTTCCCATTGATCTTCTTGCCTTGGGTCACTCCTTCTCTAATCCATGCCCCAGGCAGTGACCAGTTATCTTTAAAACTTTGTCATCTGTCACTGTACTGGGCAAGGTAGAAAAAGATGTGGCGGAAAAGCTTGAGAACCATACATGGAAAATGAGCAGATATGCCTGAAGGCTGCCAGGATGTCACCCCAGGGACAGGGTCCCTGGCTCCTGGCACAGCCGCCACTGGGCCCCAGATGGGCGGCTGCCCCCACCCCCATCCCTACCATCAGCACAGTGAACTCTTCCATCCCTGCAGCCTGGCTCATGTTTTCTAAGGGTTTTTTTTTTTTTTTTTTTAAGGTTTTCTAAGGCTGGGGAAAGTGAGACTAGGCTTTCGGGTTTCAGTAATGAAATGAGGATCCTGCCTTCCTTTCAGAATCACACAGGTGAACTCCACAAACACAGAAAGGGGGCTCAATGTCTGGGCAGCTTCAAAAAAAAAAAATCACAAATGCAATCATCTAATCAAACTGAGTTACTTTTTGCCTGTTTCCCTGAACACGGCAAGCACAGTAAGGATCCACTCCCACTCATCTCTGTTCCTCAGCCCTCTGCACAGCATTGGACCAGACAGAGAAATGAATACCCACTGTCTCTTTTTGTCAGGGTTCTGAAAGATAGAATACTGGTGGGATGCTGCTGGAAAAGTGCCTGACCGCCCAGAGTTGCATAATGGGCTTAAACTTAGAACTAAAATGAACCTGACAGAATTCCCTATATTTCCCATCTGAGCTTCAAGCTGAACCCTAAAAAGCTCTACAGCTTAAAAAACTCCAAACCAGTAGAATGGTGCCAAGAAAAATCATTCCACCATATGTCCGATGTTCTACATATAGTAAGTAACTCATATAATGTTGATAAACATTGTTATGGATGCAATGTCTGTATCCCCCCAACCCCAGATTCCTATGTTGAAATCCCAATCCCCAATATGATGGTAGTAGGAGGTGGGACCTTCAGGAGGTATGACCTTCGGGTCATAAAATAAGCTCTCATGAATGGGATAGCATCTTATAAGAAGAGACATAAAAGAAATGATTTTTCTCCCAACAATGTGAAGATACCGAATCTGCCAGCACCTTGAACTTGGGCTTCCCAGCCTCCAGAACTGTCAGAAATACATGTCTATTGTTTAAGCCACCAAGTCTATCGTACTCAGTATGACCATAAGATAAACCCTCTGAAACAGATGCTGCCGTCATTTTCAGATTTCACATTTCCATGTGGAAGTGGAGAATGGGTTCTTGCTCTCTGGATGACGGCTTCTGAAAGTGTGGTCTCTGGATAGCAACATCTCCTGAGAAACTGTCAGAACTGCGAAGTCATGGGACCCACCACAGACCTGCTAAGTCAGAATCTCTAAGGCAGGGCCCAGCAATCTACAGTTTACCAAGCTCTGCTGGTGTTTCTGATTCCCACAAAAGTCTAACAACCTCGGGAGCACCTGGGTGGTTCAGTTGGTTAAGCAACTGCCTTCAGCTCAGATCATGATTCCGGAGACCCGGGATCGAGTCCCACATCGGGCTCCCTGCTCGACGGGAAGCCTGCTTCTCCTTCTCTCACTCCCCCTGCTTGTGTTCCCCCTCTGGCTGTGTTTCCCTCCATCAAATAAATAAAAATCTTTGGAAAAAAAAAAAAAAGTCTAACCTCTTCTCAGTGTTCTCAGAAGTATGGAACACCTTCCCTCAAGGGTATGACACATTCACCAAATGAATGAACTTTTTTTTTTAATTTAGCTGTTGGGTATCCACTTTAATATATATTGGATTAAAAAAACACCTGGCTCACACACTGAACCCGTAATTTCATAGGCACCCTGCTTAAGAAGATGCCAAAACTACTTAAGTCAAACAAGACATTCAGAATAAAGAAAACCAATACTGTTAACGGCAAAAATAGTGAACCACCTGACCTATAAATTTAATAAAGTCTGAGATACACATCACCCCTCTAGTCCCAGCTGTAAACTAATGATGAGAAGATGAGCCCCTCTTCTCACGGGGCTTCTTCCAGGGTCCAAAATCACCTCTACCTGAAACCTAGAATTAAACCCTTTCGATGCTAATTAAAATAAAGAGGGAGAGAAGTTGGTAGTTCCATCTTCTCTGACATAATGAGAGCCTGAGAACCCAGAAAGAAAGGGACAAGGGAGGAGAAAACAGCAAAAAAGTGGGAAAGGACTCAGAATTGGGAAGCTGAGTTCATGAAGGCAAAGACTGGTGTCTTCACCAATTACTGATCCCAGTGTCACTCACCACCCATCCCTGGGTACTTCTTAGCAAAAAGACATTCAATCTAGTAAGGTTAAAATGGCAGTCAGGGCCCATGTCATAATTTTTCTGCTATTACTAACTACTGCTAATAATAATAATAACACTTGCTTTCTATTATTTTCATAATAATGTCATTTAAACCCCACTCAATAAGAGGTTTTACAAGCCCATTAAGAACAGGAAATCTATTTCCTGCCTAGCACTGTTTATGCACATCACTAGGAGACACTCAGTGGCTAGGGGAGCCCCATTAGCTCTAACCAAGAGTCTTGGCAGGAGCTCATGGAAGGAAAAAGCAATCCCTCAAGTACAATTACTATGTGGTCAGTGAGGTCACAGCTCCTGTCTGGTTGGGCTATACTCTAGGCTGAGGATCCAGAGATGCCCCAGGATGACTCAATGGTCATACCGGAGACAGGGAGCTTCCTGTCTCTCTAGCTTCTGAAGCCAGCTTAGCACAGTCTACCTATACGACCAGCTCTGGGGAAAGCTGAGAGGTGCTAAAGGCCAATTTCTTATGTCCTTCCTATCCACTGTTCCCCCATAACAGACCACACTCCCCACTATTGCCTGGCTCTTGATACCCTCCCTCTGCCTCCTGGTCGCTCAGAACCCTCGCTCTTACGACGACTTCTCTGGAGCCAACAGACTACCCCAGGACCCATGCTCCCAACTGCCTCCTTCCCACTCAACTTCCCTCTGGGGCCTTCCCTTGAGAAAGGACTATGTCTAGCTAATCCAGGAAGCAAAGTCACCAACAGTGCTTAAGGGCCGTCCGTTGACAGAAGGATATTCGACCCAGGTAAGGAGAAGCCAGAAGTCACCTCTCCCAGGAGCTCAAAGGATCAAAGCAATGAATTCCTCTAGTGGATAGATGCCATAAACCTGTGCCCAGCTGAGACCAGTCAGGAAATATTTCGGCACAAGGGGGTGCTCTCTGAATCTTTCTGCCTGACCTCAAGCCATATCACACACTAGCCACAGACTGGGCTTGGTCTGCGTTAAGGCTCTTTCCCTGTCCAGAGCTCAGCACCTCCCACTCCCAGTGAGGCTTTCCGCCCAGCAGAGGGCAGCATTCGTCAGAGGCTGGAACCGCTGGTGTGCAACCATCTCGGGCTCTGGGTGAAAAAGAAGGCAACGAAGCCAGGAAGGAAGTCAGTCAGTGGGGAAGCAGGGAGGAAGCAAGAGAGCGTGCCATTTGATCTCTTTGTCCAACAGCTCACACTTCTGGGGGAGGCTGGTTTTCAAGTCAGGGCTCCCACAACCCAATCCTCTCTGGTTAGTTGGGCTCACCCCCAAATGGCCAGTTTGGAAGGCTTTGGGGCTATTTATCTGGTCCAGAAAGCACCAGCATACTGAAACCTCTTCGTTCTCCCTTACTCAGCTGCTGATGCCACATGGAAAACTAGAAGAAAAAGGAAAGGACGGAGAAGTCGCAAGGACATTCCAGTCCGAGGCAAGTCCCGTCTTCACACCAGATACTCTTGGCGTCAGCTTCCTTTCACTGGCAGCGACATTTACAAGAAACAGGGCTGAGGACCACAGACTCCCTGGGCGGAAGGAAACCGTCTGCCCTTGCGGGGCTGCGGGCAAAGCTGGCAGACCAGCGACACCAGGCATCTGGTTTTTAGGCTGTCCTCTGCGAGGAAGCGGGCTTGGCACAGGCTCCAGGGATTACTCTAGAGCAGCTGGATACAACTCACGGCCCAAGACCCTGGGAAGCCCTCACAGAGGCAGAACTTTCAAGGAGTGGAGGTGGCACCTGCAGATGTGATGGCTAGGCTATTGCTAGGGAACAGAATGCAAGCTGAGGACAAAGCAGAAGGTGACACTCTTCTACCCCCCCCCCCCACATACACACACCCATGGGATATATGGCACATTTCTCAAGCACTCCTGGCTGCCCTCAAGCTAAGGAAAGGAAAAACAGTTAACTTACAGAGATCACAATCCTACAAAACAGCAGTTTCCCTCAGTTTACAAATGCCTTAGCAATCTACAAGAAAACAAAGCATTTCTATCAATGGCCTAGCTTCCAGAAGGGAAAGTATCTAGAGATTCTACTTGTAGTCTGCTATGAACTTGAATTTAAAATCATGGCCTGATATGCTGATCCCCTTCGCTCTAACCACAAGACACCTTGACTGTCAAAACAGGGGATGTGACAAATGCCTGGGGATTTCAAAATTCCCTCACACTAGGAATGGTCCTCACCTGAACCATCATTTTCTGGGAATCAGGCAGGGGCAAGAGCCTTCACTTCTAAAAAACCCAAGTAGTAGAGCTCCACTTATAGGGGAAACAATAAGATGAAAGACCCTATTTTGTGCTAGTTTATGACTTTCAAATTGGGTCAATTAGCAACTGAAAGGCAGGCTTCTTTGGATGCTGTTCCCACTGACTCCTTGATCTGTCCACTTAATGACTATTAACTGAGCACCTTCTATAGTGAAAGAACTATCTTGAGGACTGTGCGGGAAGATGAAATAAGCACAAGGCAAAGTTATCCCTGCCTGTAAGGCACTTACAGTCTATTTGGGTAGACACCATATGGACATTCAAAATAGCACACGGGAGTACACGCCAAATGCCAAATGAGCAGTGATGGTAATGAGCATTTTAAGACTTGAGAGCGGAGCAGCACCGAGTGCTCACGAAGTCAAAGAAGGCTGAACAGAGGAAGTGGATCCTGATCTGAGCCCACAGGTGAGGTCAAGGATCAGAAATATGGAGATGAGATGTAGTGGAAGGATTTTGTCAATATGGGGTAGGGGTAAGGGGCAGATGTTGACTGAGACCCCACCACTACCACCAACCCCATGTGCCAAGCCCCGTGCTAGCCTGCAGAAGTTTTGGGCAGAGGAACGTGCAAAATCTACTAGGGAGGCAACGAAGACCTCAGCCCAGTGAACGAGTGGATATAAGTGATGGGGGAGCAGAAGGCTAGCTGAGGACAAGGAACAATCTGACACCCTGCAGCCTGCCTCCCCACCCCCACTCCTAGGTCGGATAAGTGTGATTCTTCCAGGAAGCTCCCAGCTGTCTTCATGTTAATGCCTTCCTAGAGGGAAAAAGCACCTTAAATTGACAACAGCAGGGCCTCCAGTATCCTGAGGATCTTCTTTACCACATGCACCTCCCTTTCTCCTTATCTCCCCCAACACTCAGGTGCATAATCAGCACCCCCACACACACAACCTCAGTGCAGCGGCTCTTTCTGTCCACAGGTCACGCCCCCTTTTGCTCTAATAAAACCACCACTTTGCAACAAAGACCTCTAAGAATTCTCTTGGTGGCCGGCTCCGAACCTCACCCCAAACCTCGACTATATCCCGAAGCCACATCATAAGGACTAGTAACAAGTGAGCTGAGACATTAATATGAGGCCAAGGAATGGAGGTCTGGATTCCAAACATGTAATGCCTAAGTTTCTCAAACACCAGGCGGGGCCGGTGGTACTCCACCGAGAGAAGAAAATGGCCCTCACGGGGCATACGCAGCAGCACCCAGTGAAACACTTGAGAAGTAACGATTCCGATTTCATGCAAACATTCCCCAAAGCAAAAGAAGGAACAAGGAATGGGTGAAGTAGGAGCCCAGTTGTCTCTAGGTAGAAACAATGCTAGGAGACATTCAGGAACCTCCGATAAAGAGGTGGGAGGCCACTCTTGACAGAGCAAAGCTTAATAACCTCCACGCTAAGGCAGGAATGGGAGGAGGGGGACCAAAGAGGGCAGAGACAAAAGATGTTCACTTATATCAACCAGTCATTGGCATCAAACCCAGAATTCACTTCTTTCCCCCATGATTGTCTTATTATTATTATCAGGGAGAAAGTGCTATTCACTAGGCTTTTCTTTCCCCCTAAGTATTTAAAATGCTGCTGTAACAGTAAATATCACCTCTGGCATATTTGTCCTGGAAGAAAAGAGTATGATTTGGAATACCTAATTGAAATGTGCTACAGTAGATAAGGCAGCTGCAGAGACTGACATTTAAAGGTAGGAGACACTATGGAAGACATGAAATATTACTGTTGCGGCCTCAAAGGCAAACGTCACTCTTACAGAATGAAAACATGCTCCAGCTGTCTCCCCCTTCCGTCCCCACAGCACCCCACTCCCCAGATCTCTGCTATAAGTTTCTAAGCTATCCCACCTCTGCCTTTGGCACACTACCCGGCTGCCATTGAGAATGCCAAAGGACAGGTGAAAAAGAATGCCATCATTCTCTTTCTATTTTGCTCCTACACACCACCCATCCCAAATTCCTAGGTCTTATTTCTTGATAACACGTTCACACGGAGGTGGGTAGGCCAGACATGAAAGGAAAAACATATTGTCAGGACAACTCAATAGGTCTCATTAAAAAACTGCTTTATGCCACTTTGGAAGCAACCTGGTAAAGGACTAAATGTTATCTCCGCTTAAAGCCAGCAAGCCCTGTCCATTGCTACAAATTGGATATCCTTACTTCTCAGAGGATAGCTCTAGACAAGGGTTCATTCACCACTCATTCTCTTCACTCAAGCTCCAGAATAAAAACAACTTAACCAGCTAACAATCAGACCCAGGTCAAGTGAGAGTAACCACATTTTCATCAAAGCTATTTCCATCATGTCTCTATCCACCTAAGTGGCTGGTTTCTAAAGGTGGGCCCCCACTCCTATTGTTCATGCCTTGTGTAGTCTTCTCACCCCAAATACAGGCTGGCCCTATCACTTGCTTTTAATTCATAAAATGTGGTAGAAATGGCACTGAGTGACGCCTGAGGCTAAGTCATAAGAGGTCCTGTAGTTTCTATCTGGCTTTCTGAGACTATGTGCTCTTAAGACCTCCCATTTGGAATCTGGGCACCAGATTGAAATGGTTCATTGAATGAAACTGAGATCACACAGAGAGGTCATCTGTAGGTTCTCTCCCGCTGCACTCTCTCATCAACTGCTCTCCACGTATGTGAACCAGATACCTCTGATGCCCCCACTGATCAAGATACCAGAGAGCTGATATCACGTAAAGTAGGGGGAAAAAAAAAAAACAAACCTTCAACTGGTCACAGCCAACCCATAGAATTGTGATAATAAAAAATTTTAATCCACTAAATTCCAGAGCATTTTGTTTTATTACAATAGGTAATCAGAGGCAGAAATTAAGTAGGGAGTTGCCAAAACAAAACCCCATTGTTACTAGTATTCAATCTGTAATGTGATATTATGTAATAATATGTGTGTATATGTAATATATGTAATAAAAAATATATACCTATGCTATTTTAAGGCACCCAGATTTAGGGCTTAATTTATTGCTACAGTATAACCAAGTCTACGCTGCCTGATAAAATCACCATAATGGGGAAAAAAGTATCCTGAGAAAGCATAACTCTGATATGTATTTAATCTTTTAGGGACCCACCTGTATAAATAAAGTCCGGAAACCTAAAAGCAACTACGTTTCAGAGTAACTCAGGAAGTGATGGGATGAGATTTACAAGAATCACATGTTACTCCTTCAAGTCAGAATTTGTACAGAGCTTCCTCCAAGAGGTTACTAACGTTTCTTTTTCTTAACACTCCAATATAAGGGTCTCTAGACCTGTGTGCATACCAAGAGCCTCGGTAGGAGAGAAATTCTGGGTGGGGAAACCAAACTATACCAAATCTGTACTTTAAGTGCTGAATGATTCAACACAGATGGCTACAATGACCCAGTTCACTCACTTAATAACCCCCTCAGCACGGGCTGCCCTCGAGGCCCATGGGCTAGTGAAGGGTCACATCTTAGAAAAGCCAGTGAGTACCTCACCTAAAGGGAAAGGTTATGCTGTCTGCATCTTCAACAACGATTTAATTAGAGAGTGTTGCTTTTTGTTAGATAAACGCTCATGCATTATAAAACACATCACCCACTCTGCCCAGCAAGGTGGGGACCTGAATCCCTGGCTGAGAGAAAGGGTTTGCTGTCTTTGGCAACATCCCAAGCCCAGCCAAGATGTTATCAGAGAACACAGTGAGTCCTCTCTGGGATAATTTTCAGTTGTCCATTTGGGGGAAAATCGTATAACTTCAAAAGTCTGATTTTACCAGAGCAGTTTCATATAGTTCATCCATCCAATATACGTAGGCACGTCTAGCTAAAGTTGGGGGGAAATCTTCCAGAAAAGAGAGACTGAATCACCCCTATTAGAATAGATAAGGATCACCTGTGGCTTGCTGGCTCTAGTTCTAACCTACTCATCCCAGACACAGCCATTTACTGGCTAGCTAGCTTCCAGACTCGAGACAATTCATTTTAGCAAACATTTGGGGTTTTGCTACAAATAAAGCATTGCAGGATATGCAAAAGTGAGAAAGTAAAATATAGTTTACAACCCAGAAGACACTCACTGAGGACAAGTACACAACTACTGAGCAAAGCCAAGCAATGTTATAGAAGAAACCCAGAATCCAAGTGCTAGGGAGGACTTCGAGAAAAAGCTGCTGCTCTCCCGCTCCTAAATGCATCTAGTCCGCATCCCAACCTATCCCCAGCTGCCTCATTGGCATGCTCAAGTATCCCAGACTTGCAGAAGGCTCTTAGTTATGATACCATCTTGTATATGTCAAAAGGCAACGATTACAAAGGTGGACAGAGTTCCACCCAGACAAGCCCACCGTACTGGCTCCTGTGGGTGAAGGTCACGAGCACTGGGAACCGCATAGACAAACCTGTCCTGTTCCAGCACCTGGGCCCTCCTGGATGGCGGACAAGACGCAGACATGGAAGAACCAAAACCCAAGGGAGCAGACGCCATGAACAGGAACCGAGACCCGCCAGCCCCGCGGAGCCGGAGCCTCCATGCGCCCATGCGCACATGCGCACACCTCACCCGCAGGCAAGAAGGCGCAGCTGTGGGAGGACTTCCGTGGACCTCGGTGCAGCCCACCCCCAGCCCCGGCTGCACCCCTCCCAGTTCTGTCAGTTCCACCACTGCCTCCGGAACGTTGCTCTGCGCCTGAGCCCGAAGGGCCTGGAGGTCAGGCGCGGGAGCTCGCCGGTGGAGGCGCTGCTCTTTGCTAACCCGGTCAGGCTAGAAGGCCCTGAGAAAGGGCTCACTGTTCTCGGGGTCAGGATGCCCCTCCAGATCGGTCCTTACACGACGCAGTTGCCGTCCACCCAGGGCAGCATTGCGCGTCTCCATGACCTTCCTATCTGCCAACGGGGTCCCTCCGAGCGAGACCTTCCTGCAAAAGGCCGACTAAGCATAGGACTTGAAGCGTGCTGGTCTGCTAGCGCTGAAGCCGGCAACACCTGTGATGTGGCCGCTGGCCTTATGCTCCAGGAGCTGGTACTGTCCTGCAGGGCTGCGGGAGGAGCAGGAGTTCACCCACACTGTGCCTGAGGCCAGCACGTGCCGCCCGGGGCCCAATGGTAGGTACCCCGGCCGCCTGGACTCAGACCTTCTTAGAAGAGCTTGTCACGTGGGTGCTCACTGCCTCCAGTGCGAACGGCGGAATGCACCTTCTGCTTTCTGTCTTTCATTCTTGGATACATTTAGATTATTTCACAGAAATCCACTTAGACTGCTCAAAGAGTATCACTTACAATGAGGGGTTAATGAAGGGGGAATAGGTAAATAATGCCAAAGACTGTCAAGAATGTGGCACTTTGGAACTTTTTCTTGTGCATGGCTGGTGGGAGTTTAAACTGGTACAGCCCTTCTGGAAAGCAATCTGGAAGCTTTGGGTGTAATTAAGCATGCATGCATACGCCCTATAACCCAGCAACATCACTCCTGGGAATATATTCCAAAGAAGTCCTCAGCACCATGTACCACGTTGTTGGTAAAAAGCGGAGTTCCACCAGAGTAACAGCTGTGGAAGACAGGGTGCAGGCACACACGGAATGCCGGGCAGCAGTTACAAAAGAGAAACAATGTATACATAGCAACAGGAAAAGATCCTGAAAGCGCAGTACGGAAGGAAAGAAACATACCAAGAGATACAGCACACACTGCCTTAATATAAATTTAAAATGCATAACAAAATTATATTGCATATCTTACAAAGATATATGTTTATATATCCTTGTAGGTGCTTAAATATTCTTGGGTGCCCCTATATATATGTCAGGGGCACCCAAGAATATATAAGCATCTACAAGGATATACAGGCAAATATATATTTGTAATGGGTCCCATTCTACAGGGAAGGAGAATAGGAAGTATGATTAGGGCTGAAGGAGAAAAATAGACCCAGAGAGGCCTTGCACTACTGGTGATGTGTGCAAACTGAAAGGCTTGTAGTCAACTCTCTTTACCTGAGACTGAAAGGCAAAAGAAGAATTTTACTTGATTTTACTGAATTCACATATACAGGGTGGAGTAGTGGCTTAGGAGGACAGGCATTGATGTCAGAAAGACTTGGTTTTGAATTAGAGCCCTATTGCTTATTAACCATGTCTGCAAGGATTAAGAAGGGATAATGTAAAAAAAAAAAAAAAGATAATGTATGTAAAGTACTCAGTACAGTGCTTGCTGTAAAGCAAGCAATGAGTAAATGGTAGCTATTCGTAATAGATAATATAATTTATCATTTTTTATCTTCCTTCTACTTTATACACACCTTGAAACATTTTACATCGTAAGAAAATCATCATAAGCTTCTTATTGGCTTATGGTTTATACTCGCCCTACATCCAAGAGATTGGGAGGAATTATATATGATTAATCAATAAGAAAAACAGAACAATCAGGGATTAAAGAGAAATAGAGCAGATGTCCTCTAAAGGAAGCAGAACAAGTAAATGTCAGCAGTTACCTGGACAGAGCTGGTGACTGCAGCTGGGCACAGAAGGTGACCTGAGACCCATGGAAATAGAAGTGGAAAGGGAGCTGCATGGGCTTCCGAGCTTTAATTTCATGGCAAGTAAAGCTGAGAAAATCCTCTACAGAAACACACTGTGCTTACATACTTTACCACCTGGTTTTCATGTTGGGACTACTGGATAACATGGAACACAATACTGTCAACAAGTTTGATCAAGACCCAGAATGTCTATCTAAACAAGTGTTCAGAACACGTATCATGCATTCACTGAGGGCTGGATGTGAAATTGTTAGGAAGCAGGAAGAGGGTGCTCAAGTCCTATGTTTGTGTCTCTTGCTTTCTAATAATGTCACTAAGTTGGAAAAAAGAACTTGATGACTCAGGAGAAAATGCTAGTTAACCCAACTGTTAGTCTTTCTCACCTAGGATAAAGGTCAAGCTCAAGCTCTGGAGCCAGACCACCTAGGTTCAAGTTCTGCTGTGCCATGTACTAGCTCTGTGATCTTGGGGAACTTGCTTAACCTCTCTGTGCCTCCGTTTTCTCATCTGTAAAATGGAAGTGCTGGTATCCACATCACAGAGTTGTTCTGAGGATTCAATGAGTACTCTGAAGGCCCTTTCGGTGCTGGATACACAGTAAAGCACCCCGTGAGCTTTACGAGCATGTGTAAAAGAAATGAAAAAATAAATATCAGATGCCATAAACAAGCATGTGGCAGGGGTTGGATTGCAGGAGACTCTGACTGAATTATCTAACAAGTACCTGGAGTGTAGATCCTCTTTGAAGCTTTTAAGTACCAGCTGTGAGGAAGGCAAAGTTGTCTCCTGTGAACAGTTAGATGCTGTGCTAATATTCTCACACAGATAAAATATATTCTTTTTTTTGCCAGGCACTGGAGGAACATGTTAAAACACAGTAACAACTGCGGTGCCTGGGTGGCTCAGCCAGTTAAGCATCCAATGCTTGATCTCAGCTCAGGTCTTGATCTCAGGGTCGCGAGGGGGAAAAAAAAAAGCCCAGCAACAACAGTAATACTATAGCTGTCATAATAACTGAAGTCCACTTGGTACCTGGCTTAGTGCCAGGACCTTCACACAGCTTAGTTCCCATCCTCAAAACAAAGGAGGATCTATCATTAGCCCTATTTTACAAACTAGAACGCTAAAGCTCAGAGAGGTTGAATAACTGGTTCAAGGCCACACAGCTTATTAAATGTCCGAGTCACTTTTGCTCAAACCCTGTGCTCTTTCCACTAAATTGTACTGTCCCTTCCTTATCCAAGTAAATGGGGAAGGGGAAGAGTATTAAAATGGGAGATGTCCTAGATGTCTTTTGTTGCCATCATCTGCTAGGGAGAAATCCAATGACAACAATTCTACTCCTTGAGGGTCTTTGAAAATAACTATCAGGCATTTTTTAACACAGAGAAACTTAAACATATTCCTTTTTTTGTTTTGTTTTCCTACTGCAACTAGCATGATGAGTGGTATTGATACGCAAGGCACGCTCCCTTGGCAAAGAATCTCCAGAGACCATATTAGAATTCAGGTAGGTGGAAGTGATGTTGTTTTAGCAATAACCAAGCCTAATCTAATTTAAATTTCTAGTAAATCTTTGGCAAAATTTCAGTATGTGGATTATTATTTAGTAACACATTACATGTGATATGCCTCACGACTAATCATGACACATCAGGATGTCCCAGCACTAACGCGGATATCTGCTCATTTAACAAGCTCCATTAAAGTCCACCCTCACACATTTCCTCTCGAGTCAGTAAAATGCAAGGCCTGATATTACACCTTTTGAGATTTGGCTGTTTTTAAGAACTCTGGAGTGTCAAGAGCTCTGGATTAAAGTAGAAATGCCATCTATGCTATTATTATTATTTTTTTAAAGACTTTATTTATTTATTTGACAGAGAGAAACACAGCCAGAGAGGGAATACAAGCAGGGGGAGTGAGAGAGGGAGAAGCAGATGTGGGACTCGATCCCAGGTCTCTGGGACCATGACCTGAGCCGAAGGCAGTTGCTTAACCAACTGAGCCACCCAGGCGCCCCTATGGTATTATTATTTAACAAAGAATAATTTCCAATTGAGCCAGCCTCTTGGCATTCATCACAGAATAGATGTATGGATTGGAGGTGCCAGGAAGCCTGGACAGGCTGAAGAGTAAGGAGAACCCATGGAAACCACCACTTCCTTTGCATTCTCCTTGCAAAATCGCCTATACCCACCCAGTCCACAACAGTCTGGGCTAGAGGAGAGTTTCTGGCCAGTGGGGGCAGGGCTAGTCCCTAAGGGTACACACATGGGAGCCTCCCCATTGGGAAGGGAAACCAGAGCTTCTCACAAACAGGCTCCCAGTCTCTCATTTCAGCATCATCAAAATTTAACATCTTTCCATAGCAGCCAATTGCATTATTCATTTTGCTAAAAAGACAACCTCCAAACTGAAACAGCAAAAGAAAATTAAAAGACATACTTTAACCTCTTCTGTTTTTTTCTGAGATGTTTGTTTTTCTTGCACAACGTTGTTGGAGAGAATATTCTTTGCAACAATGTTCCATCATGCTTTCTTACTGATATTTTGCTTTTATATTTTAGCTACGTAATATCTATTTTATAGATATATATGTACATATAAATATATGTATGCACATATAAAGAGAAATAATCATCATGTTCCATATAAATGTGGGGGATTTGAACCTCAGCCAGATAAAGCGATTTGTCCGAGGCCACAAGACATGGTGACCATCCAAGTCAAGTGTTCTCTCCCTGGAGCCACACATCTTTGAAGTGGGGCAGCTGTGTGACATTTCTCACTCTCCCCTGTTCCTTGTTGCCCTAGTGGAGATGCTGAGGGATGGCATGACTGTTTGCATGGCCAACAACAACAACAAAATAAACTAGAACCAGAAGACCTGGGCTCTGGATCCCTTCTTAGTTGTAAACCTTCGGAAAATCACCAATCCACTGCATGACTCAATTTTCCCACATATTAAAGGCTAATCTTAAAAACTCTGCCCTGCCCAACGTATAAGGACATGGCCACAAAATTATAAATTAAAACTTTTTGAAAGTTGATCTTTATAGTGCTGTTTATTATGTGCTTAGTATGCAGGCACAGTACTAACCTCTTCTTTTCTCTTACCTCATTAACTCTCACACTGGTCCTTGAAGTGGATGCCATTAAGGTCCCCTTTGTATGGATGAGGAAACAGAGACATAGAGATAGTAGGTGACTGCCCATGACTGGCAAAGTTGAAGGGTGAACTGTATTTTGATCCTTCTATACTGAACTTGACCCTTCTATACTGCATATATGAGGGACTACATAAGGGATCAGAAAACTCAAATCAAATGCTTTGGTGGGTGACTGGAAGGTGAGATCTGGAGACCTATCAAGTGGACGTCTCCCCCAGAAAATGGAGTTAGTTGTTACAACTCTGAAAAATGTTGGAAGAAAACTGGCCCACAAAGGTTAAAATGTCAGCATGCAATGTGTCCCCCCCCTCCCCCCACCGGTTCAGGCTCCTGGTGCTTTGAGCATCTTTCAGGAGAAAAATATTAACAATCCAAGGTGATGCTTGGGATTTGGAATCACAGATCAGCCCCCAGAGTGGCTGTTCCCAGATGTAATTAACTTGTAAGATTCTCCCCATGAAAACGTTTTGTTTGACGCAGCACCTAGATGTCATGAGCATTGTACTCTTTTCTCTTCCTTTGAAGGTCAGACTCTGGAGCCTCTGTCCTAAATAGAGTCCCTTCCAGCCTGTCTGGGCCAGAAGCAGCCTGTTCCTGGCCTTGTCTCTATGCTGGTGGGTCAGGGAGGATGGCAGTGAGCCAGAGGAGCCAGGAGGAAGGGCGCCGAGCAGAAGGCCCCAGCTCGCCCACAAGTAACCTCACACCCACACCCAGTGGTACCTCACCTGCTCGGGACTGCCCAGCTGAGTAAGTTCTACGTATTTTCCCTCCTTTCTTTGTGTGTGAGCAGCTTGGTTGTCCCCCTAATAAGACCTCCATTAATTAGGAAGAGGTGTCAGTATGCCAACAAAATTAGTCATTTCAATATCTCCCTAAAGTGTCAATGTTTCAAAGGAAATGAAGGCTCGGTCACTCCCTGGTTATTTTTACTCCCTGCCACCCACCTGCCTTTTGGGCAATCTGTTCCCATCAGAATACACCCTTCATCTCCCTCCACGCACTCTTCTCTCTCTGCCTTTCTGGTTCTTTTTAAAAATTGTTATGTCTTTCCCTCCACTTTTCCAGCTGATGAATCCCAAGTAGGCTGTATTTATTGTCGCCCCCCCACCCCCCCACCACCACCAGCATTACTGCCTGGTAGAAAGAGTTAAAAGGCGAGTTGCTAAAAAAAATAAATAAAAATTAAAATAATAATAATGATAATAATAATAATAAGAAGAAGAAGAAGAAGCAGCAGCAGCAGCAAGTTGCTGTGGGCACAGCTAACGTGGGGCGTTATTTGTTCTGTGAGTTTAAAGATAAAACTAAATGGGCAATGAAGAAAGAAAAAGAGCAAGATTTAGATACACTGGGTGGGGGGTGGGGGCTGGGGAGAGGTAGAAATAGAGAACTTGTGACAGAGCAGCTCGGCTCCCTGGACTTACCAAAATTGGAACTCCGTAACCATGAAATCACAAGTGTTCCTTCTTCTCCATCCACCACCGTCAAGCCTCCTGGGGATAAATGGCCTCCCTAGATTCTTGCTGATAGGAACACTTCCTCCCAGTCTGAAAGGAGGGGTGGATGGAGCAAGGGCCCCCCAGTAGGAGAGGAACAAAGCTTCTGGGTTAAGATTTGGAGGCAAACACAATCTGGGGCTCCCTGAAAAAGGTAGATCTCAAAATCAGGGAGGACTGTAGCAGAGGTCCCTGGTGAGTGCTTAGGTATTTCAAGGAGCAAATAAAATGAGGCCCAAAGAGCCACAACTTCACATTCTTTAGTCTAAGGGCTCCTGATACTGGCTACCAACGATTCTATATTAGGTGCCCAATACAGTACAGTTAAAATGAATCAAAGACCCTCAATGCCTATTTGGGGTCTGAAAACACAAAGAAGGATGGGGTAAATGATCCAGACTCATAAAGAGTAGACTAAAGCAAAAACAAAACCAGAAAACTCTCCCAGCAGACACTTTACAGTCTATGTAGTTAAAAATAATAATAGGATTTTCTCCATTGGGCTGTTGCAGAGATAAATGGAAAGAGTCCAAAGAAATAAATTCACAGTAAGTGTTGTTTATTTCCTGACTTCTTGCAAGTTGCTGGGACTTCTTCGGGAGCAATGAGTGGGCATTTTGAGTGGGGAAGATGATTCTAAGTAGCCCTTCTCCCTTTCTAAGATGTACTACAAAGCCCCTTTCTTCCATCATCATGCTGTGTGTGTAGAGGTGATCAGGATTCTGTATTGTTAACCCCTACTATGTGACCAATCTGTGGCTTACTGCTTGTTATTTGAGGAAGGTATTATTTTCCACATCTGAGACATCATATTACTTAGGCTGTGGATGTTTTAGTAGCTCAGCCAAGATTATTCTGTTAGCAAGTGGTGGAACGAGGTCTGAAATACAAGCCTTCCTGAACTAAAATGAATATATCCTGGGACACTGTACACATTACCATGCCAAGTCCCAATGCTGGCCTACTGATCCAGTATCATTGGGGCAGAGCCTGGCTTTTTAAATGCTGCCCAAGGGTTTCATGGCCAACTGGCCATATCTGAGAACCTCTGAGCTACTTGATCTCTAAGGGCACCTCCAGCCCTAATAGTCTATAATGAGAAGAAAATGCTACTCTTAGCAGCCATATGAATTTTTTAAATTTTCTTAGGGAGAGTCCTGCCCTTCTTAAAACACAATGATGCTTTGATGAGCCCACTTACAGAAAAGAGAAATGTGGGAGCTCCAGGGAGAAATGGGGGGAGTGAAAGGGGACTGAGAAGGGGGGGGATGATAAAAGGGGAGAGGAAGGATAGAAGAAGAAAAGAAGGGAGGAAGATAGAGGGTCAGGGAGAAGGAGAGGATAAAGTGAAGATGGAAGATGGAGGGTGAGTATGGAATTTCTGGTGGAAATGAGTAAGAAGGCCAAGTTCTACACTTGGATTAGAAAGGGAGCATACACCAATAGAAGGGGGAGAAAATAAACTGGAACTTGGTTTTAACTTCAGAGGTCCATTCATAAACAGGAACAAAGCAATTCTTAATACTTTGGCTAAAGCCAAAAAAAAAAAAAAAAAAAAAAAAAAGAAGGCTTAGACTGGCCCTTCTCTGGTGACATGGGGCCCTACATTTGTGTCCATTGCTCTGTAGCTTTGATGATGAGAGCCTCATCAACAGAGTGCTGTGTGCCCTGCATGTATGAGCTTGTAATAAATTATTTCATGCCACTTTTAACCACTTATAAGAGCTTCTGTATGACCCTTATCATATGGAGACAGAAATTGAGGAAAACAGAGGTTAGAAACTTGGACAAGGTCACTGACATATAATTGGTGTCAGGCCCAGAGTTAGAATCCAACCAATCAGACTCTGTAACCCTCATGCTGTAGTGTTACACTGCATTGACTTGTAAAGGTTTTACATCTCTTATTTCATCTGTTATAAGAGCGACTATATAGATATGCATTGCTGTCCTCATTTTACAGATGAGGACACTGAAGCACAGAGAGGTCAAGTGAACTACTTAAGGTCTCATAGTTGGTACATAGGTAGAACTTAGATTTGTCTTCCACTCTCTGAATCCAGATGTCCTGTGCTCCTTTCAGTCTAAGCCCCACGCTGTGCAAGACTGTCCTCAGGGATACCAGGCAGGCCTCCCAGTCCCTTCTGGGGAGCAAGTTGAACCTTGCTAATGGCCTACTCACCCAAAAATAGCTTGCCTAGGGATGCTTACCTGAAATTCTGGCATGAGTCTTTGTGGGTTTTTTTGGTTTTTGTTTGTTTGTTTGTTTGTTTGTTTTTAATTTAAGTGACACTCTGGTTTTCTTTTCAAGAACAATTACCATCAAAAAGAGCAGTCATTTGGAGCGTCTGGGTGGCTCAGTGGGTTAAAGCCTCTGCCTTCGGCCCAGGTCATGGTCTCAGGGTTCTGGGATCCAGGCCCATGTCAGGCTCTCGGCTCAGCAGGGAGCCTGCTTCCTCCTCTCTCTGCCTACTTGTGATCTCTCTCTCTGTCAAATAAATAAATAAAATCTTTAAAAAAAAAAAAAAAGAGTAGTCATTTAAACTTCCCTGATAAGTGACTGTGAGTGAGTGACTCCAGTAGGTAGTCTCCTTTGGATGCCAATATGGAAGCTACACCACAGTGGTACGAAGGGGGGAGCTGTCAAGGGGAAGACAAGGTCAGGTGGTAGCACCATGCAGGACCAACTCTGTCTTCTCGTCTAGGATTCTCTTTAGTAAGTCGAAGGATTCCTAGAGCTTCTTATTGGACTAAATAGTCCAAAAAGGAGAGTGAGGGTGATAAGATGGGGGCAGTGGGAGCAGCTTAATATTCAAACAAGATCAAAATGAACAGATGAAAGACAAGGATGCAAGGAAGTAATGTTTTGCAGTCTGAAAGTTCACCCAGGATTCTACTCCACATCCTCATTAGAGTCAAGAGCTGAGAGGTTAATGGAATTAGAAGAGAAAATGTAAAATTAGACCGCAGATATGACCAGCCTCACCGCTAGCAAAGCTTGCTTAGTTCATTCATACATTTATTCATTTATTCAGAATATACTCACTGGGGTCACCTGTGTACCATTCACTGTCCTAGAAGCTGAGCACACTGATGAGACATTGACAGTCTAATGGAGGCAGCAGAGAAATGAGCAGATAATTATCTGAATCACTGTGGCAAGCCTGATGCACACAGGTGCAGGGGACGTCTAACGTACACCGGGAGTATGGGTTCAGGAAGGGCTTCCCAGAGGAAATGGCACATGAGCTGAAGCTTAAAAAGTAAGGGCTAGCAAGTAGACAGAGGAAGAAGGAGGAAGGGCATTCTAGAGAACGGGAATAACAACAGCAAAGGCAAAAAGAAGAACTCAAAATAGCTTTTTTTGGATGAACAAAGACCTACTTAACTAGGTATAAGACAGCGTCCTGATTGCTGTGTAGAGTTAAAACAGTGTAGAAGGCAAAGCAGCCTCTTGGTAAGAGGATAGAACTGGTTATATTGGACCTAGTTTTTCTGACCAAAAATTAAGACCTATGACAACTTAGAAAAAAAAAAAAGGGAAAAAAATCTGACCCTCAAATTTTTTTCTTGGGGAATCACCATTGTTCCACTGAATCCGGTGGGGTTGTCCTAAGAGGCTTCTGCCTCCCTACCCAAGGGGTGGGAAATCATCCAAACTAAGGCAACGAGATACTCCTGCTTTGGAATTTGAACCTTGAAAATAAAAATGGTTAGTTATTGACAGAATAGAGACAGATTCTGATATTATACCCTTAGCTTATAGTTCTGTCCAGCAGACTAAGTAATCTTATTTAGTCACCAAGTTTTTAACCAGATCGCTTAGATTTCTTGATATGCAATCGTAGTATCAGCAAAAAGAGATAATTTGACTCTACTTTTCTGATGTTAATACCAGTTATATTTTATTTTCTTGTTTTATTACCTTGGAGCGCCTAGCAAATGTAATGTTGATTATTGGTAACATGGGTATCCCTAAATACTTTGATTTTTTTCAACTGAAGTGATTGCCATGTTTGTTGAAACTGCTGCTGTTTTTAGTAAATAATCTTTATATGTTGAAGCAATCATCTTTTATTTCCATTTTACCTAGATTTTATTGAGAATGGCTGCTGACTGGGTGTTATGGGCAACTAATGAAATGTTGAACAGTACATCAAAAACCAATGATGTAGTGTATGCTGGCTAACTGAACATAAAAAATAAAAGAACGGCTGCTGAAATTTATCCATTCTATTTCAGCCTGTATTGGTATGATCATTTTTTCTTTTTTAACTAGTTAAAAAAAGACTATATTGACACTTTCTTCATATTGATTGTATATAAAATAAATATACAAAACCAATACCTTTTTCTAGAAAGGTAGAATAGAAACGAGAAAAAGATTTTATTCACAACATCAATATAAACTTTAAAAGATTTATGAATGAATTAAACTAAAAATGCAGACAGCAACACAAAGAAAAGTAAAATATCTTATTGGAAAATATAAAATAATATCTAAATGAAGAGAAAAGTATACTGCATTTTAAATGGGAATATTTAACATAAACAGGCTGAGTGTCCCAAAATTGATACATTAATTTAATGCAGTTTCAGTGAGAATCCCAGCAGACATTTTAATTGAATAAAATGAACATAAATTCTATATGGATGAATGAATGCCTGAAAATAGTCAACAAATTAATGATAAAAGAAGGAAGGAGGACTGGATTCCACAGATGTCAGTTATTATACAGCTACTATAATCAAATCAATAAAGAATGATTATAGGAATAGGAAAATAGATCAGGGAACAGAATAGAGAATCTAGGAATAGATTCTGCTCTATATGATATTTTAATAAAGGATAAGCAATAATGCAATTCATTGGGAAAGAATGGGTGTTTTAACAAATAGTCCTGGCTCACTAGGTAAGCCAAGCCAGAAGCGCTGGAGAACGAATATGGCTTCAGAGCCAGATTCTCTGCGTTTAAATCCCAGTTTTACCACTCTACCTTTGTACAACCTTAGAACCAGTTACTCAGCTTCTCTGTGCCTCATTTGCCTCATCTAAAAAATGGGTTTAAGAAATCTGTGTCTTGGAGTTGGGAAAAACAGAAGTGAAATTAGTTTTACATGTAAAGTGCTTGTACAACAGTGCAGCACATAGTAAACCCTCAATAAATATACTTATATAATTTATATTTATATATTTATATATGTAAATGTTAGCTAACATGATTATAATGAACATAGAAAATTCATGTGGACCTCCAGCTTATGTTAAATACAAAAACTTCTAGGTGGATTAAGATTTAAATGTAAATATTAAAACCAATTTTTAAAAAATTTGACAATCTAAATAACTAATCATACCCTTTAGAGATGAGGATGAAGGAAACATTCTCTACCAAGACTGGAAACCCAGAAGCTGTAACTTTAAAAAAAAAAAAAGGGCAGAAATTTAGCTGCATTAAAAAAGTAACATGTTTGATGGAAAAATATACCCTTGACAAAATGAAAAGGATTCAACTTTGGAAAGACAAGAAAAGACAAACATCTCCACTGAAGAAATGAGCAAAAGCCATGAATAGTCCCTTCACAGAATGGCTCCACTGGATGACCCATAAACAAATGCAAAAATGCTTCTGATTCACAGGGAGTCTGAGAAATGCAATTAAAATAACAAAGAGATACCATTTGACACTCCTCAGCCTGGCACAATTAAAAAGAGCAACAGCCCTACTCCTATCAGGGATATGCACAAAGGGTGTTCTCACACACTGCTTGAGGTCCTCCTGTGAAGTAATATGATGGCATCTATTCATATGTAAAATACACTTCCCCTCCTAGTCATCAGCCCCATCCCCAGACTACACCAGAGATAGAAAAGCACCAGTGCAAATGCATAGGGATAAAGATTGCAGCATTCTGCATGGTAGAATAAAAAGGTGGAAATAAAATTATAATCAATAGAGGAAATGCCACATATATGATACATCCTTACCGTGGAATATTAGGCACCCCTTCAAAAGAGTCAATTAAAGCTCTGTTTTGACATAGAGGGATTTCCATGAGGTAAAGTTAAGCAAGAAACACAAGACATATGAGAGCACAGAACTCATCTCAAACCAGTGTTTGTCTTGCCATTCTTTTTTTTTTTTTTTTAAAGATTTTATTTATTTGACAGAGAGGAACACAGCCAGAGAGGGGACACAAGCAGCGGAAGTGAGAGAGGGAGAAGCAGGCTTCCCGCCGAGCAGGGAGCCCAATGTGGGACTCGATCCCGGGTCTCCGGGATCATGACCTGAGCTGAAGGCAGTCGCTTAACCAACTGAACCACCCAGGTGCCCCAAGTCTTGCCATTCTTTAAACCATATATAGGGGCGCCTGGGTAGCTCAGTTGGTTGGGTGACTGCCTTCAGCTCAGGTCATGATCCCGG
>PITA01019250.1:0-37809 GCA_004023965.1 Spilogale gracilis | reverse complement strand
TAGTGTATTGGCATCAACATGATTCTTTATTTTGTTTAACAGTTGGCTTATGTAGTTGGCTGCTCCCATGTTAGGGGCATAAATATTTACAATTGTTAGATCTTCTTGATGTATAGACCCTTTAAGGATGATGTAGTGTCCTTCTGTGTCTTTGACTACAGTCTTTAGACTAAAATCCAATTTGTCTGATATGAGAATCACTACCCCGGCTTTTTTGGGGTCCATTGGCGTGAAAGATGGTCTTCCATCCCCTCACTTTCAATCTGGAAGTGTCTTTCGATTCAAGATGAGTCTCTTGTAGACAGCATATGGATGGGTCCTGTCGTTTTATCCAGTCTGCAACCCTGTGTCTTTTTATTGGAGCGCTTAGTCCGTTCACATTGAGGGTTATTATTGATAGATATGTTTGTATTGACATCATGTTGCCTATGGAGTTCATGTTTCTATAACTTATCTCTGTATATTACTGTTCTGTGTCACTCTTGGGTTCGTTTCTCCTCTAAAGAACCCCTCTTAGTATTTCTTGTAGTGCTGGCTTGGTGGTTGCATAATCTTTTAGACCTTTGCGGTCTTGGAAGCTCTTTATTTCTCCTTCCATTTTGAAAGTCAACCTTGCTGGATACATTATCCTTGGTTGCAAAGTTTTGTCATGTAACTTCCTGAATATGTCTTGCCAGCCCTTTCTGGCTTGCCAGGTTTCTGTGGAAAGGTCTGACGTTATTCTGATGGTCCTCCCTCTATAGGTAAGGGATTGCTTTCTCCTGGCTTCCCTTAAGACATATTCTTTGGTTTTATGTTTCAAGAATTTTACTATTATGTGCCTGGAAGTTTTTCTGTTCTCATTGATTTTGGGGGGTGTCCTCTCTGCTTCTAGGACATGAACATTTGTTTCATTCCTCAGATTTGGGAAATTTTCATCCATGATTTGTTCAACAATATTTTCTAGGTTTATCTCTTTCTCAACTCCTTCAGGGATTCCAATAATTCTGATATTGGAGCGTTTCATGGCATCATTCATTTCCCTTATTCTGTTTTCTTGGGATTTTTGTTGTTTGCTCCAAGACTTTTCTTGCTCCTCCTTCCTATTCCGTGCGTCTTCCAAATCACTGATACGATCTTCAGCTTCACTTACTCTGGCTGTTAGCATATTTAAATTAGATTGCATCTCGTCTAAAGCCTTTCTAAACTCAGCTTTCACTTCTGTTACTATGGCTTCCATTTTGAGACTAATGTTCTTTTCTAAATTGACTATTGCTTGGACTATTGATGCCCTGAATTCCGTATCTGTCATATTGTTTATGTTCATTCCCAGTAATTCTGTGGCCGAGGTTGCAGTCTCAGGGTTCTCCTGCTGTTGGGCGTTCCTTCTCCGTGTCATTTTGGCGAGGAGTGTTTGAGGGGATGTATGACTAAATATATCAGCCACTATCTAGGTGGATTGGTCTTTGGAAGGTTTTGGAACAACCAGAGTTCACCACCGGAAAGGGAGGGGAAAGAAAAAAGAAAACGGAGAGGCAGAAGCAAGAAAAGACACCCCTGCCAGAGCGGGGCCCGGTGATAGGACTTATATGGTACAAAGCTGTTACAGGGTAAAGAAAGGGTTATCAAGGGTGAACGAAGAGGTCAAAAAGCAAAGCCCAACCTATATGACCCCCAAGACCAGTACTTATATAATATAGAAGTAAAGACAGTTACACAGGCACACTGACAAACTAGAGGGGAAGGTGAGGGCAGACATTCCTTGTGGGCAAGGAATGCGTTTCAGATGCTGCAGAGTTTATCTTGCTGTTATTGTTGGAGGAGCCCAGTTTCAAATGATATAGGGGGATTGGAACTGGTTGTATATAGGGGTAGTATTGAATAGGGATGTGGGATTGACTTGGAGCTTGTATCTACATGTACACGTAAAAGAATAAAGGAAAGAGGAGCGAAGAAAGGGAGAAACAGAGAGAGCTAACAGGGAAACAAGAGGGAACAAGAAAAGCAGAAAATACAGGGGTGTGTTTGAATTTCAGGGTAAAAAAGAGAAAGAAAAAAAAGAAAAAAAAATAGAAAAAAGAAAAAAAATTAAAAAGAATAAATATATATATATATATATAAAGTAAAAAATGTTATGGGGTGTTGTATTGGGTATCACGTTGTGATAAGAAGGGGGATAAAAATTGAAAGAAGAAAAACCGTGAGAATGTAATTTTAAGCTTAAAGTGGAAGCTTTAAAAGTAAAAGTAGAAAGAAGTTTAAAAAAGTAAATGAGCAGGAAAACTTTATCAATGAGTTGTAGAGTTTTTGGTACTTGTATTCAGTGCCAGGAGTTTAATAAATTGCCTTTCCCCCGATTTGGGGTTTCGCATTGGAATGTTGTCCTCCTCAGCTTCTGGCGTGCTTTCTGGGGGCGGGGCGTGTCGTTCCCTTCCAGTCCTTCTACCTAGGCTGAGTCTCTCGGCCCCCCTTGTAGAGTCCTGTCTCAATGATTATCAGATTATCAGGTTACAATTCTCTGGTAGCAGAGCGTTGTTCTTTTGCGTCTTTTTTTAGCAGTTGAGGAAGTCAAGTCGGAGCAGGATGTCTGTGCCCAGACCTCCCTCCCAGAGCGAGCTTCTACACAGGGAGGGGCTCTTTCCAGCCTCCCGGTTGGCAGTCTGTCACAGCCGGGCTGGTGCAGACGTTGTATTGATTTCTGCCCCCGCCCCCGCTTGTCGTTTCACTCCCGCACCTCAAAGCCACAACTCCTTTTGGATCATGCGACTTTGTCTGCGCCCTGGGACCTGGGGCCTCTCCGGTCCCACAAATGTCTGTAATAAACATCTTCCCTGGGGGTTTCTACACGCGGCCCATGATGTGGAGAGAAACGGGAGAGAAGGGCAGAATAGAATCCACTCCCGCTGCTTTCCCGGCAGCTCTGGCGGCTCAGGAGGAGGCAGGAGGCCGCGCTCGCCGGGGCCCCGGGGCCCGCCGGGTTGGAGGCATGTTGCTGAGCTCACTGGGGCCCGGGGCCGCTGGGGCGCAGGGAGTCCGGCCAGCGAGAAAAGAAAGAAAATAAAAGATTTTAAAAAGTCTCCTTGCCTTGCCCTGGGCTCCGCTGTGTTTAGTTTCTTTCCAGCCCCGATTCAGGCCGTAATCTGCTGCTATTCCTCACTCACAGAGCACTTTCTTTTTGGGGTATTTGTTTTCAATGGTTCAGCTCTGCGGGCTTCCTCCCCCACCCCCCTGTCTCTGGGGGCAAGCCTCCAGACCCTCTTATTTGTTTCTACCTTTTTGCCGATGTTCTTTGTCTCTCGTGGCGCTCCAGAAGTGGGAAATATCACATTTCAGGCTGGTTTCATGGGTGTTCATGGTGGTCTTGTAATGGTTCTTTGCTGGAATTCAGCTCTCTTCAGGGAACTCCCCGAAATGCGGTCACCTGGTCTTCTGCCATCTTTACCCCCCTCCGTGAATTTTTTCTTTATCTTTCCCTCCAGCCCCACACACTTCACTAAGAAGATATATTTTTTTTTATTTTTCCATTTCGACAAGTCACTATTACGACTTACTGAAAAAAAATGCTGAAGTGGTTTAATAATAATGTTAATTTTCAGGAGGTATTTTTCTACCATGAAATCAATTACAAAGAGAGCTCAGGCATGCTTGCCAGGGAATGTTTTTGGGCAAAGGAGCAATAGCAAAACAAGGCTGGAGGTTGAGCAGTAGGGGAGTTGTCCTTTGCATCAATAATCCTAACCTTTTTAGTTAAGAATATCTTCCTCATTTTCATTTTGGAGTTAGTTATATCGGAGGTGGTAATGTAACATTTAAGAATAACAGTGCTGTAAATTACTTCTAAGGGTAGGAATTGGGGTTGCCCAATAAGAAAAAAGCTTAACATATCAACTGTGGAAATTTCCGACAAAATTATATAACTACAGTTTTTTAAGTAAAAGCAAACTCCTGAAAAGTAAGCAGTATTCACCGGTTTGACGATAATGCTCACTATTTATAGAAAGTCCATATTCCCTAATTGAGCATGGTTGACCTCTGAAAGCAGGTGATCTGAGCTTGAGTGTTTGCTCCACCATTTGCTAAGTGTGTGATCCAGAGCTAGACTAACCAATCAGCCACCCATTTGGGATTCTTAGAGCTCTGTTGACAAATGCTTCCTTCCTATGTTTGACCAAATTTCCTAGCAGATGACAGTGACCTAAAGTAATAATGTAATCTTAATTATTAACCTCATTAATTTCTCAGAGTTAGGCTATAGTGGGGCCAGGAAAGAAAGACATGTATATCAATTCAAGGATGTTGTGAGTGAAAAAGAAAAAAAAGTCTAAAAGAAAGAGCTTGTACATAAAGCAACAACGAGAGACAGAGGTGTTAGAAATTAGATGGTCTTGCGGAAGGAGAGCTGTTTTGGTCAGCAGAGCTGGGATGAAATGGTCAGTCAGGGTGCACCGTCATAGCAGACAGACAATTCTGTGCAGTCCCAGTCAATGACATTTAACCGGAATCCAAATACCCAAAAATGTCTTGGCTACTAGACCCCTTTGTCCTGCAGAAGCAGATGGTGTTCATCCAGCACCTGGAGCAACCCTCAACATTCCTGCTGCTCTGAGAGAGCGCCTGTGGGGCAGTGGTCTTTCCCCATTCCCCTGCTGGGTCTAGACTACTTTATCTGTAACAGTTCCTCTTTTGGAATTTTCTGAACAGAAGGCGGTCCTTTCTACTTTGCCAGACTGCCCTGTGTGGCCTTGTGTCCCTGTCTATATGATGGGCTGCTTGAGTCAGGATGAGCGGTTTTCTCTCCTTACAGTGAGGCAAAGCCTGACACAAGGGCTTGCATATTCTTTATTAAAGGCAGAAGCAGAGAGAAGAAAGAGATAAATAGGAAAAAAAAGAAAGAAAAATAACATTTTACAAATAATGGCTTATTAAGTATTGAGTGTTTGATATAAGTGCTTTCTAAACATTATTTTAATTAGTCCAATTAGGTAAATAAACATGTGAGAGGGTGGGAAAACTTTTCACATTGTATTTTTTTCCACAATATATTTTAAGTGAAAAAAGCAGTGAAGATACCCCTATGTCTGTAATATGATTTGAATTTCACAAAATAAATACCTACACATGTAAAAATGGATTAGTTCTTCTTAGCTTTAATGCTCTGAAAAGTACATTTAAAAGTTAAAATAAAAACTAAAGAAATACATTTTAAAGTATTTTTCACTCATAGTTAATGAGGAAAAGGAAATAATAGGCAAAATACAGAGGTGTAGAGGAAGAGAGAAAAGAAAAGAATGCAGATAAATAATCACAAATTAGGAAAATGGCCTCCTAGTGACATTTTTACTCATCTGGAAGTAGGGGTCTTTCAGGACCTCCTAAAGAATGCAGTTAGTGCTGGTTCTGTTCTTTCTACCACATGGGAAATACTGGTTCTGGAGGAAGGAGAAAGAAAGAGAAAGACAGAGGCAGAGAAAGGGAGAATAGGAGTGAAGATAGAAATTTTACAGCTTGTGTACATTTACTACCTGTATACATATTTTTGGATCTCCTAGTATGTACCAGACAATAAATCTCAAATTTCCTTGATTTCATTTGACTCTCACAGTCCTGTGATATAATTTACTATTACATGATGAGTCAGATTTCAAAGGGTGTAGGCCTTTTTCAAGAGAATGGTGGAACGTAATTGAATGTTTCCTTGTGAATTTTACCTTTTTGGTATCCCAGGTTCATATATTATAACACCTGGAAGATGTCAGCAGATAGCTGCTGCCCCGAGTGGCAGGGAGGTGCTTGCTGACGTGTTAGGGGTGGGTGAGTCTGTTGCTGGCCACACAGATGTGAGAATTGAATCTGTTCAGCTCTGCTTGTCTTTCCGCGCTGTGTTCTCGTCTGCCAGGGTACCGGGGAGATGCTTTCGGTGCCGTAGATCCCTGACCTAGTGACCCAGATCAGAGACTTCCTGGACATCCTACAGAGGTGGGTCAAGGGTGTGAGTAGGAGAGAAGGCGGGATAAAAACCTTCAACTATCATATGAAAACAGTACAGGAAATCTCTGATGCTAACCAGGACAAGAACTCTAAAATGAGGATGACCTATTTCAGGAAAGAGGAATGCAGTTGGTAATAGAATCAAAGTTTATATTTTGCTATTTAACAGTTGTTAAGGTGGTAGAATGCCCAGATCCCAGACTACACAGAACAGTGGCCTCCAGAGGATCTGGAGTTAGCCCACATCTTAGCTGAGCAGTAGAAGAAAGAGAATTCTGAAAGTGAATTTAAAGAGTTCTGAGTTTGTAGCTATCATTTTTTTACAGATTTATTTATTTGTGTGAGAGAGAGTGTGTGAGTTTGGGGAGGGGCAGAGGGAGAGAATGTGTGTAATGCCGCACAGGCCGAGGCCCCAAGAGTGCATCTCAGGCCTCTCACCAAGAGGCTTCCTGGCTTTTCACGAAAAGAATTCAAGAGCAAGCCATTTCGAGAAAGGGATAAAGATTCATTAAGTATAGAAATAAAAAAGAAGCTACTTCACAGAGTAGTGGTCTTCCTCCCAAATGGGGAGAGAATCTCAAGCAGATTCTGCACTGAGCAGAGAACCCAATGTGAGGCTTGATCCCAAGACCTTGAGATGGTGACTTGAGCCGAAACCAAGAGTTGGACACTCAGTGGATTGAGCCACCCAGGTTCCCCTGTATCACTGAGATGGATAAAAGTCATACACTATATTTTCTGATAATAAGCTCTCAAGTAGTTTTTGTCTAAAAAGCTTTGTGACTTGAAGATTTTTTTAAAAAATTCTTTCTCATTATTCATGTAAACTTGAAGACTGATGTCAGGACAGCTGCAGCCACAAGCAGTAAATACGGTTTGTTTGCAGCATTATCCCACTTGTGTCTAAAGACAGTGCCATTTGGAAGAAACTTCTTTTGCCCATTTACAACAAGTAGATCTTGCCTATTACAGGGAATAAGTAAAATGTAGATTAATTTCAGGAAGGAAATTACCTAACATCTCTGTACCTTACTTTCTTCATCCATAAAGTGAAGATAATAAAAGTGCCAGTCACCTATGGTAGTCGTGAAGATTAAATGTGTTAATATGTGCAAAGCATGCATCTATTCTCGGCACATAATAAGTATGGTGAATGATTGTTACTATGTGAGAGCAGGTGTTATAGTAGAAGCCCACTGAGTCGTCACTGAGCAAGAGTGGGGTAGATAAGGGATTGAAAATAAGGGCTCAAGGCAGTTTAAACTCAGCTCATTTGTCACACTCATACACACACGCATGTGCGTGTGCAAAAAATCACATAAATTGTCAGAGAACAATACAGATACATAAAAATTAGGAAATAAAATAATTTTAAGTGATTGTATTATTTTTCCTAAATGAACAACTAATTCAAGTTAATCTCAAAGCTTCTACCAAACTATAAAACTATGTATTTTCACAAATAATAAATGTGGTTGTAATGCCGCACAGGCCGAGGCCCCAAGAGTGCATCTCAGGCCTCTCACCAAGAGGCTTCCTGGCTTTTCACGAAAAGAATTCAAGAGCAAGCCATTTCGAGAAAGGGATAAAGATTCATTAAGTATAGAAATAAAAAAGAAGCTACTTCACAGAGTAGTGGTCTTCCTCCCAAATGGGGAAGAGGACCCCCGCTTTGCCTCTAACAAAGGTTTTTTTTTTTTAAGTTTTTAATTTAAATTACACTTAGTTAACGTACAATGTAATACTAGTTTCAGATATACAGTAAGTAATTCATCACTTCCATACATCAGCCCATGCTCATCACAACAACTGCACTCCTTCATCCCCATCGTTGATACCCCCACCCCCCACCCACCTCCTCTGTGGTCACTGTCAGTGTGTTCCCTAGAGTTAAGAATCTGTTTTTTTGGTTTCTCTCTGTCTGTCTCTCACTCTCTCTTGCTTTGTTCATCTGCAATGAGATCATAGTATTTGTCTTTCTCTGACATAGTTCACTTAGTATAATACCCTTTAGTTCCACCCATGTTGTTACAGATGGTAAAATTTCATTCTTTTTTATGACCGAATAGTATTCCATTGTATATATGTACCAATTCTTTATCCATTCATCTATTTATGGACACGGGCTGCTTCCATATCTTGGCTTTTGTAAATACTGCTGCATTAAACATAGGGTTCATGTATCCCTTTGAAATAGTGTTTTTTTTTTTTATTTTGGGGATAAATACCCAGTAGTATGATTATTGGATTGGAGAGCAGTTTTATTTTAAACTTTTTAGGAAACTCCATACTGTTTTCCAGAGTGACTGTACCAGTTTGCATTCCCACCAACAGTGCAAAATTGTCTCTCCTTTCTCCACATACTTGCCAACTCCTGTTGTTTCTTGAGTTTTTTATTTTAGCCCTTCTGACAGGTGGAAGTGATATCTGATTGTAGTTGTGATTTGTATTTCCCTGATGATTGACATTGAGCATCTTTTCATGTCTCTGTTGGCCATCTAGATGTCTTCTTTTGGAAAGTGTCTGTTTATGTCTTCTGCCTATTTTTAATCAGGTTACTTGTTTTTTTGGGGTTGATTTGTGAAAGTTCTTTATAGATTTTGGATACTAACCCCTTATCTGTTATGGTATTTGCAGATATCTTCTCCCATTCTGTAGTTTGTCTTTTTGTTTTGTTGATTTTTTCCTCACTGTGCAGAAGGCTTTAATTTGGATGGAATCTCGGTAGTTTATTTTTGCTTTTGTTTCCTTTGGCTCAGGAGACTTATCTAAAAAAATGTTGCTACAGCCAATGTCAGAGAAATTGTTGCCTATGCCTCCTTTATTATTTTTATGGTTTCAAATCTTTCATTTGGGTCTTTAATCCATTTTGAGTTTATTCTGGTAAATGATTTTCTAATGAAGCGTTTTATAAATTTTTATAAATTAGCTAACCATATAGGGGAAAGCATACTCTTTCACTTTGGATTTATTACCTACATTGGGCAGTTCATATTTCCATTGACTTAGAGTTATGGAATTATCCACAGGAAGCAATTTTAAGAATGTCCAGCCTTTGTAGCTTTTACTGCCAGAGAGAGTGGGGTCTTGTGGTTTTCCTTGAGTTGGATCTTATGACTTTTTTTATGACCTTTGGGTTAAAAGCCTAAAACCAAAAATATTTTACTTTGGTCAGCTTATCTCCCAATCCATCCTTCTTTCCTGCTCAGTTGAAGGTTTATTTTCTATTAATTTGACAAAATGTCTGATTTTGAATCAAGGTATTTGTTTCCATCTTACTATTTTGTTTTTACTCTTCACTATTAATACCACCTTTAAAAAGGAAGCCTTCCCCCACAAGATTATTTTTTAAGTTTCCTCAAAAAAATCACTCAAAAGGACAATTTTGCCTTCCTTCATTGAAGACACAAGGAACACATTGTTGGCAACAGGATGTGGAGTGCTTTGGAGAACATTGAAGGGAGTTGACTTTGGAAGGATTGCTGGGCACAATGTGATGGAACCAATGTCCTCAACCCCTTAGGGTCCTGGTTTCAAGAGAATATAGTAGAAGAGAAAACAGTTGCCAAAATTAACAGCCACTGGGTACAATGAGTGCTCAATATATCCATTAAAGCAACAGAAAGGGGGCGCCTGGGTGGCTCAGTTGTTAAGCGACTGCCTTCGGCTCAGGTCATGATCCTGGAGACCCGGGATCGAGCCCCACATCGGGCTGCCTGCTAGGCGGGAAGCCTGCTTCTCCCTCTCTCACTCCCCCTGCTTGTGTTCCCTCTCTGGCTGTGTTTCTCTCTGTCAAATAAATAAAATCTTTAAAAAAAAAAGAAAAAAACAAAAAAACAGAATTTTGTGTAAACCAGTGAAGTTTTAACCTGAGTAAGAAGCCCTGAAGGTAATTAAGATAAAGTTAAAATCCATGGACTGAACAAGTGCTGTGACCTCTATATTTCTGTAAAACTGTAGAGAGCAAGGGTTAAGTGAACAGCTTCATGTGTAATGTGACCGCAGCCTGCACAGGACCCTCAGGAGGACTGGTGAGGCTGTAAGTCTTCCCATAGGGAGGGGAGCAACAGGCAGGGGCAGTGGGCACCCCAGCTGAGCTGCAGTGCTGTGTTAAAGGAGGGGCTGCCATCGGGGTGACCAGACTCCTCTGGAACTGCAGAGGGGTGCAGCGCTGTAGAATTGTGTCTGCTCTGGTGTGTTGGACGGCTGACCTTGCTGCCTTCCATGGCTCCTCCGATTCCCAGCTTGGTGGGGATTTTAATGACTGGAAGGAAATGAATTAATTAAGTGTCCCCTTGCAGAATTTTGAATTTCAACTCTCAGTCTTAGTTTTTATTGGAAATCAGTGAGCCCTTTGTTCTGTAAAAGAATGGTAATTTGCTGTTACCCTTTTGCTCAAGTAAACACAATCTCCAAATGCCAGATTGGCCTCTTTTGTCAGCTTGACCAGATTTCTTTCAAGCACTGAGTTTTTGTCCAAGCTCCCATGTGCATAGAGTAGGCAGCTTCTACTCACTGCCCTTTAAAGGGGGCCACAGACTGTACTCAATTCAAATGCTTTATCTACACACCTTTACTTCCGCCCCAAAAGACTTTATTTGTTTATTTGACAGAGGAAACACAGCCAGAGAGGGAACACAAGCAGGGGGAGGAATGAGAGAGGGAGAAGCAAGCTTCCCGCTGAGCAGGGAGCCTGATGCAGGGCTGCATCCTGGGACTCTGGGATCATGACCTGAGCCGAAGACAGATGCTTAATGACTGAGCCACCCAGGCGCCCCTTTACACATCTTGAAATGTCATTTTGAGCCTCTCCTTTTCAGGTAAAAATTCTAAGAGATAGAGTAGATAATGAGTTCGGCTATACCAGCAGTGACATCACCTCAAAGATGCGACACTTAAGGTACATGAACAATACAGGGTCACCTTAGTGACTCAGTCAGTTGAGCATCTGCGTTTGGCTCAGGTCATGATCCTTGGGTCCTGTGATTGAGCGCCCCCAATCCCGTCAGGCTCCACCCTCAGCCCAAAGTCTCCCTCTGTTCCAACCCCCTGTTTGTGCTCCTGCTTTCTCTGTCTTTCTCAAATGAATAAATAAAATCTTTTAAAAAAGAAAAAAGGTTAGTGATCCTATTTAAAAAAAGATATATGAACAATTCAGTGGGGAGGAAATAAAAACTTCCATTAGATTTCTTCTTTACGAAACAAGCACTGTATATATATATTGCGTTGTCACCTCTTTATTATTGAATTAAATTGGTATGTAACATTATATTAGTCTTAGTTGTATAACATAATTCAATTTTTGAATAGACTGCAAGGTAATCACTGCAATAAGTTTAGTTATTGTCCATCACCATCATACAGTGGACCCCGTCCCCCATTTCGCCCACCCCCCAACCCCCTTCCCCTCTGATAGCCAGAATCTGTTTCCCGATCTGTGAGTTCTTCTTTATTAAAGATTCATTTATTATTTGAGAGAGAGAGAGCAGTGGGGGGAGGGAGAGGGAGAGAGAGAATCCCAAGTAAACTCTATGCTGAGAAAAGAGCCCAATGTGGAGTTTGACCTCATGACCCTGAGGTTATGACCTGAGCCAAAATCAAGAGTCAGACACTTAACTGACTGAGCCACCCAGGTGCCCCTCTTTCTAGGAGTTTTTAATATTTGTTTTGTTTGTTTTGTTTTTTGATTGCACATATAAGGAAAATCACGTGGTACTTATCTTTTTCTATCTTATTTCACTCTGCATTATGCTATTAAGGTCCATCCACGTGCCACACATGGCAAGAGTATTTTCTTATTTGTGGAGGAAAAGCATTCCTGTGGGCATGTATCACATCTTCTTTATCCTTTCATCCATAAGTGCCTCCTAGGTTGTTTCCATATTTTGGCTATTATAAATGTTGCAGTGGACATAGGGGTGAATATATCTTTTCGTATTAACATTTTATTTATTTATGTATTTATTTATTTAAGATTTTATTTATTGATTCGAGAGCAAGAAATAGCACAAGCCGGGGTAGGGGTGAAGGGAGTAGCAGGCCTCCTGCTGAGCAGGAATTCCCATGTGGAACTCAACTCTAAGACCCTGGGATCATGACCTGAGCTGAAGGCAGACACTTAACCAATAGGGCCACCCAGGCACCCTCAAATTAACATTTTTCGATAAACACCCAGAAATGTAATAACTGGATCATATGGTAGTTCTGTTTTGAAGTTTTTGAGGAACATGTGTATCGTTTTTCATGGTAGCTGCAACCACTTTATGTTCCCACCAACAAGGTACAAGGTTCTTTTTTCTTCACATCTTCTCTGACACTTACTATCTCTTGTCCTTTTGATGATAGCCGTTTTAACATGTACAAGGTGATATCTCATTGTGGTTTTGATTTGCATTTCCCTAAACGATGAGTGATGTTGAACATATTCTCATATGCTTGTATGCTGTCTGTATGTCTTCTTTGGAAAAATGTCCACTTAGACTTTAGACTCTCTGCCAGTTTTTAATTAGGTTGTCATTATTTATTTGTTTTTTGCTATTTTGTTGTTTATTTTATTTGTGTATTTTGGATATTAACCCTCTATTGGATATATGATTTATAAATGTTTTCTATTCAGTAGGTTGCCTTTTCATGTTATTGATGGTTTCCTTTGCTTTGCAGAAGTTTTTTTTAGTTTGATGTAGTTCCACTTGTTTATTTTTGCTTCTGTTGCCTTTGCTTTTGGAGTCTGATCTAAAAATTTAGTGCTAAGACTGATGTCAAAGATCTTACCACCCGTGTTTTCTTCTGGGAGTTTTATAGTTTCTGGTTATATTCAAGTCTTTAATCCATCCTGAGTTAATGTTTGTGGATGATATAAAATAGGGATCTGGTTTCATTATTTTACACGTGGCAATCCAGTTTTCCAATACCATTGGTTGAACGGATTGTTCTTTCTGTATCTTCTTTGGTCCTTTGTCGTAAATCAATTGGCTATATATGTGTGGTTCATTCTAGGCCTTGTATTCTCTTTCCTTCATTTTATGTTAATACCATACTGGTTTGATTACAATCAAATAGTTTGTTGTATGATTTAAAATCAGAGAACTAATTGTTATCTTGAAAGGCAATAGAAAAGTAACTCTAAGAAAATGTGAAAATTTCACTCTCAAAAGCTGGGAGTTTAGTAGTTAAATGTCCTACTGGATGTAATGGGAGGAGAGGAAAATATGAAATGAGTTGAATAAAATGCATGTTGGGAAGAATCTCCAGTGAGCTTTTGTGTGTCAGGTTGTTGAAGTATTGGGTTCACATCTCTTACTACGTGATTTTTTTTTTTTTCTTAGTACATGTTCGTATGCTGTTCCTCAAACATGGGATTGATGGAGGAAGGGCTATAAATACAAGTAATTTTAAAAATATTTCATGAGAGACTACTAGGTAATGTATGCATTGTATATTTTGGAGTCAAATATGAACAATTTGTACTTTTTGATCAAGGATATCCTGATCTACTGGAGTCATAGGACAGTATACAAAGTAATAAATAGCACCATGTAAAGGTACAATAGTTAGTTGAGACTGCAGTGTTATGGAAGTTAGGGGAAATGGTTGTTAATTATGTCTGGGAAGAACAGGAAAGTCCACAGAGAGAGTTATATTTCAGGTGGGTGGTATTGGATTCAACAGTAATGTATCAGAGGAGGGAAGAAGTGTATTCAGGAGAAAGCATGACCATTGGGGAGGGGAGCATGCGAAAGCAGCATGTGTTCTTGGAGGAGTGAGTCACTCCATCTGATAGAGAGCAGGGTTTATGGTTAAGAACGGTGGTAAAGATTGGTGCTGGTTGGGTAGATTGGAACCAGTTTATTTAGAGTCCAACGTTCCTCACAGGTTTGGGATAAATGATTTTTCAAGTAGAGAACTGACAGAGTCAGAATTTTCTTGCAGAAAAACATGTTAGGGGAATGTGGAGGGACCTTTAAAGGCATGAGAAAGTAAGAGGAAATACAGGCAAGACAACCAAGCTCCCAGTTCTCAAAATTTCCCATATCTGCCTCTGAATGTGTCCATAGGTGAATTTTAGTGCAGTTACTCTTTGTTTCATGTCTTAAGTATTTGTTCCTGAAATCATAGTTTCTTATTGTTACAGTATATAAAAAGGCAATGCTTAAAGATGCCATTTCTAAGTTATACCTATTTGGATTCTTATTTGTTTTTTGCTGATACAATGTGTTTAAATTGTAGTTATTCCTAATTGCTTTTTAAAATTCTGTATTAAACGTTAAAAATATTAGCCATATTAAAAGTTAAAGGAAAGATGGATCTTCATTTTCATATACTAAAACGTATATCTAATTATAATATTTTGTTGTAATTAAAGGCACAAAAGCAACACAAAGAGCCCCTTTCTCTAGAGACTTGAATATTCTTCTGGCATACCCTAGACATGCAGTACAGTACCCTGTTTACAGAGTAAAACAAACAGTATTGAGGTGAAAACAGAAGATCAGTAAGAGAGGCCAACCATTTCAAAGTGTAATTTTGAAATAAAATCCAGATAAATATCTCTCATTCTGTGTTTGTTCAAAATGCAAATTGACCTAGTACATTAGTGAAAATAGCCAAAGACTAAAGGAAACAAAATTTAGATGGCAGACGATCAGTGATTTATGAATATAGCCCAGATAAGCAAAACAGAAGGCAAAAATAAATGAAAAAAGCTCAAACATTCACCTTTTTAAATAACATCTCGGTATAAACGGAGATTAAGGAGTGCACTTCGATGAGCGCCGGATGATGCAGCAAGTGTTGAAGCACTGTCTTGTACACCTGAAACTAATATCACACTGTATGTTAACTAGCTGGAATTTATATAAAAACTTAAAAAAATATTAATATTGTCTGAAAAATGGCCACAGAGAAATACGGAAATTCTTATCTGGATGAGCTAAGAGAGCTCATGTGATACAGTGTTTCAAAATTCTCAAAGATGAGTTTTAACTGAATCATTTTATAATTACCTGTGATGTTCAATTTCTATCATTTTTGTAACAAACATCCACAGACTTAATAGCTTAAAAGAACACAAATTAATCTGCCCTGAATACTCAAGAGAATGCGAAGACAAGCTATAGAATGGGAGGAAGATCTCTTAAAATTCAACAATAAGAAAACCAGTAATCAATTAAAAATGCACAAAAAATATGACTGACACCTTTGAAAGAATGTGTATATACAGATGATAAATAAGTATATGAAAAGATGTTCAAAATGTTGTCATTCGGGAAATGCTTCTTAAAACAACAATGAAATATTGCTACACATCTATTAAAATGGTCAAAATCTATAATCCAACCACGTCAAACGTTAGCAAGGATGTGGAGCCACAGGAACCTTCCTTCATTGCCGGTGGAATGCATAGTGACACAGCCACTTTGGAAGACAGTTTGGCAGTTTTTTGTTTTTATAACTAAGGTAGGCATACTTTTACCATGTGATCCAGCAGTCCCTCTGCATGGTATTTACCCATGAGTTGAAAACTTACACTCACAATGAAACCTGCATACTGATGTTTATAGCAGCTTTCTTTGTAATTTCCCAAACTGAGTAGCAACCAAGATCATCTTTCAATAGGTGAATGGTGAACTGTTTTATCCAGACAGTGAAATATCATTCAGTGATAAAAACAGATGTGTATTCAAGCCATGGAAAGATATGAAGGAAAACGTAATGCTTACTAAACTTTATCACATCCTCTGACCTTTGACCAGAAAATCCAGGAGAGGCACCTGCCTGTGCTGATGCATTTTGACTTTTACTTCTGCATTTCTGAGCTAATCCTGGCATTTTAGGGGTGCCTGGGTGGTTTAGTCAGTTGAGTGTCCAGTTCTTGGTTTGGGCTTATGTCATAGTCTCAGGGTCATTAGATCAAGCCCCGCATTGGGCTCTGTGCTCAGTGGGGAGTTTGACTGAGGATTTCTCTCCCTTTCCCTATGCTCCTCCCTGTGCTCACTCTCTCTCTCTCTCAAATAGATAAATACATCTTTTGAAAAATCCTTGCCATTTTATATATAAGTGATTTTAACATACCATTTGTATTTGTAGATAACATTTATTTGCTTGACTGTCACACTGGTATATTTATGGTTCAGTCAGTAATTACAATAAATTATCATCTTCTGTATGTTTTCAGTTGATGTAATGATCCAGTGTAAGGGTTTTGCTTCCTATCCCCTGAGGTCCTGTGACTACAGAAAAGTCTGTTAAAGATCAGAGGATGAGAATATCAAGAGTTTATATAGTTTTCACTGTAAAAAGCTTAGAATTAAACATTTTAACTGTGTGAATTGATGATAGTGCTTGTCAACCTAGTTCCTATCCTTTATGGGCACGGTGAAGTAGGAGCTGTGTGCATAGGAACATATAGCCTTTATCCTAATCCCAGAGGCAAATACAAAAGACAAAAGACTTTGCCAAATGTACGGTTGGCTAAAGTATAACCTTTTCCTCCTATCTTTCTCCTTATTCTTATCTTCATCTGCTTTCTCTCCTCATTCTACTTCAGTAAACTCATCACTAGCTCGGCTGAGTGGAAGCACAAAATTCGCAATTTGAGGGAATCTGTTATAAGCCACAGAATATTTATTATGTAGATTTCTTAATCTCTTACTTTTTTCAGTTTTGGAGGGTACATAAAGAATAACTCTGGTTTGTGACCCACTTTGAGTCCTAAGAATAAAACTTTTCAGCATAAAAAGTGTGCTGCAAAGACTCAATCTCATTTTGGATGTTGAAGGTCATTAAGACACTGTGATTCTCACACTAATAACCCAAACAAGTGACATAATCATAGTTTATTTTTAAAGCAACAGAGATCTGGGACAAAGTAACTTTATATAACAAAGTGTAAGTGACAAGACCTTCAGAAGGGAGGACACCCACTGCTGTGCTCAACCCCAGATGAAACAAAGGGAGACAATCCTCCTTGATATCCCAGGCCCAGGATAAAGGAGCATATGGATGGGTGGGAATACCCTCCAGAGGAGGGCCAGGTGTGCAGCAGTGCCCCACTACCCCCAACACTTTCCACTCCAATGAGGGCTGGGGGTACCATCTCCAAAATGGAGGCAGGATATCAGATCCCAGAGAATCTCCCCGAGATAGAAGGAAGAACTACCTGAGAGGAGCCTTTCAGAGGAAATACCTACCTTCATAACATGGGGTCTGATTTACAGTCCCACAGCCTTCTCAAGGCCAAGTGTGTGGCAACAGGGCCGACAGCCACACAGCATACAGAATGGGCAGCAGGGTGTAGGTCTGAGACAGATTCCCAGTGAACTGTAACAGCTGCCAATCAGGATCTAAATCAGAGGCTGATGGGGCACAATTCATAAAGCCAGGGACACACCTGTGACACATGCTCATTGTGGCACCTCCCTAGGACTCAGATCCCAGACCCTGCCTGTAGAAGGGAGGTCAAGTTCCCAACCTCAGAAGGATGATCAGAATTGACTAGACTGCAGGGAAGTCTGCAGATAGCCTGACCACAGAGCATACTGACTCAGTTTCTACTCTCTTGGTCTGATAGGAGAAGGAGTGTGTTTCTCTGTGGAGAGAAAAAGAAAACAGGAAGGAGGAAGAAAAAAAGGAAGGGAGAGAAAGAGGGAGGAGGGAAGGAAGGGTAGGTTAAGTGCGTCAAGTTAGCACAATCATGTAGCACTAGGTCCATCTAGACTCATGAATGAGATATAGTCTTGTTTGGCTTTGAATTTACGTCATTCTAAAAAGATGTATTTTTTGCATTTTATGTTTATTTGGCAACTTTGGTAGTGCCTATTTGCCCAAAATATTACTATTTCATCATTTGTGTGTGTGTAAGTATGTGGTTTAATAGGTTAGACTGAGGTGTACCACTGAAAGGCAGTCGTCTCCTATATGGTCCCACCCCAGGGTCGGAAATCAACCATTAAAGTGTCCATTCTTTGTGTTCTTATAGTGTCATTTTAGTCGATTACAAATCCCTTTGGGAAAATTGTATTAATAATACAAGTCACTAAAAGCTTCACATGCTAGCATCAGAAGGCAGGTGAGGTAAAGTTGAAAAGGCAAATTCTACAGATGTGATCCATGGAATGGTAATTATTCAGGATATGAATAGTTATTATGTATATCAAAGTTTCCATGGTCAATCAGGTTTGTAAACCTCTGACTTAAACCAGGTGTTCACTATAGAAGGTTGGCTGGAGGAGGCCCTAGGTAGGAAGCAATTTGGAATGTTCTCTTGGACAGTGCACCCCACACCTCTTGGAATGCTACCCCTGTGTACAAAACATCACAGTGCAGCACAATGAGAAGCCAGGATGCCTGGGCTGAACGCTAGAAAAAAAATTGGAATATGAATTGCATTTTTGCTTCAGAGCAAAAAAATTTTAAGACCAACACATTTTAAAAAAATATTTTATGTATTTATTTGACAGAAACAGAGACAGAGAGTGAACACAAGCAGGGGAGGGGAAGGCAGAGGGAGAAGCAGGCTTCCTGCTAAGCAGGTGACCTGAGCTAAAGGCAGACACTTAACCAAGTAAGCCATTCAGGCACCCCATAAGACCAACAATTTTTTGAGCATTTAGTAAAAATAAAAAGTTATAGAAAGGTTTAAACCTGACCTTTGAATGGGAACTGACTTATGAATCAAATGTACATTTCATCAGAAAAGTTTGTAATCTAGTGTAAATGAGACTATTGGCTCCTTAAATGAAGTGTGTTTCTAGAGTGTACCATGAAATATGAACTCACATAATTGTACTTTAATAATGGAGTGTCACCAGGCTCTGTCTCTGTTATGAAAAATATATTGTAGTGATTTTTTTTGAAAAGAATGAGATCACAATTTAATGAAAGGGATATACTTTTTTCATATCAAATACAGAATCATGTATTTTCTCTCTGCATTTTTTTCTCTTATTTATAGAAGCTTCTACTGGATAATTGATACATTATAAAAACATAAATATTGAGTTATTCGAAGTGTACATGAAAGCTACCTGGATGATATTGTTGTTATTATCTCAACACACAAAAAAAGAAAACTGTGAAAATAATATTGCTATGAAGAGAAAATAATCATTGTCCATTGAGTAATTAAAATTTTTGCAGATAGTTTTCCATTATTGAAAATTCTATTTGCCTGCCTGGTATTCAAATAAAAACAAGTGAAAGGCAAGAGAGCCCAGATGGATTTCACATGCTAACACGGCTGGTCTGTTTTAACACAGGTGCACCGATATATGCCCTGTCCCATATCCACCACGATAATTGTTTTCTGCAGGGCTTAGTGTCTGGAAGCTGTCTTCTTCCTTATACGGGCACTCAGTAGGGTCCTGCATTACTTCAGGGACCCAGGGACAAGAGAAGGTTTGGAAAGAACAATCTTGCTTTTGAAGTGTTTTTGTGCTTATATTCCCTCTCTGCTCATTCCCCAGCCATTCTCCCAAACGTCAATATACCTGCTCACCTTACCTGCAGGAAATAAATGCAATTTAATTTTTCTGAGTTTCTGCCACTTACTTTAAAAAAAAAAATTATTTGTCAGAGAGAAAGCATGCAAGAACACAAGCTTGGGGAGCAGCAGGCAGAGGGAGAAGCAGGCTCCCTGCTAGACTCTATTCCAGGACCCTCGGTTTAGGACCTGAGCTGAAGGAAGACACTTAACTGATTGAGCCACCCAGGTGTCCCTGTCATGGTTGTTTTTAACAACAAAGTCTTATTCAGAGCCCTATTACTGTATTTCTCTGTAAAAAAAATATGGGTTTTATGGAAATCCATTAAGCAGAGAAAAAAATCCACAGTATTAGCAAGAGTGTATATACATGCCTTTCTGTATATACTGAAGGAAACTAAAATATAAGACAAAGCAGCCCCAAATCACTTCTCAGCAAGTGGTAATAACTCTATTTTTTGTTGTTTCCTGTACCTCTCCAACGCAATTCAGTTCTGTCCTTTTTCTCTTTGTCAACAACTTCAAAACATATTCTTCGTAAAAAGGAGTTGAATTAGGACTAAAAATATACAAGTCACATCACAGTAGGGCATATGGTTCGGGGCCTGGCTTGTTCTGTCTGGAAAGAAAATTCTTATTGGTTTTGACAGATTAACTGACCCCATGGAAATGCAAACTCTGTGTTGAAAATCCAAGTGCGTGGTCCACACATTAATCACTGAGGTTAGATGGAGCTTTGTCTCATCAGTATTCTGCAGTCTGCCTTAAGATGAAAGCAAGTAAGAAGCTTCCTTGGATGAAGGGGAAATAGAAGGAATCTAATCTGAGACCAAAGACTGACATCATGTACTCATACCCAACTCGCATTACCTTCAGTCAACTTCAGCTTCTCATCAGAAAAATTTTGCTGCAGGAAAGAATTTTGAACTTCACTGATAGTATTACAAATGGATTGAGGCTTATAATAATGAGTTTAATATCTTGGATGCAGAAGGAATAATTTGATTCTAGCAAGTCTTTTAAAAATTATTGGCCTACTGAATTTTATTTTTAATGTAAATTTTAAAGTAGATATATATTGCATATAGCTGTATAGATGGAAAACCCCAAAGTGTACAATATTATTGCAGTGTTGCATAAACAGTTTCAAATTATGGGCTGAAGGAGTGTGACCTGTCAGAAGAAAGAATGTGCATTATAGCTAATTTGGTTGTGAGCATAGCACCAGGTTCTTACATGTAACCCTTTTACCGTGTGGGCTTCTTTTTCTCCTCTTTGTCAGTCTCAAATCAATAATAATAATAATTGTCAAACAATAATCACTAATGTTAATATACTTAACATATATATATATACATACTTACATATTAATAACACTCAATATACTTAATATTATTTGGGTTTCTACTATGAGCAAAAGGGAGTTTATATATGCATTATTTTGTTTGTTCTCACTGCAGCCCTGTGAGTACTGATATCACACTATTATCCTCATCTTAACCAATGAGCAAATAGGAGTCTGGAGAAGTTAAATTTTCCAGATCACAAACTCAGAAGAACAGAAAATCAAGCCCAGGTTTGCTTCAAATGGAAGGTCACATTAGTTTGTATTGGTTGGCACAGAGACCACAGAATCCCTATGTTTTTGTTTTTCAGGTTTTGTTTTTTTGTTTATTTCTCGGTGCATAACAGCTTAAAGCAGTCCTTGCTGGATGCACAGGCATCACAGCGGAATCCGCAGCAGCAGACGCAGTTAGTAGTAACCAAGCTTAAGTGTGCTGTGTGATTCCTATTAGCAACCAAGCAGGAAGCTGTTCTGTGATTTTTAAAAGGCTTAGGTTAGTGTAAATGGCTCTGCTCCTTGGGAATTTTAATTCTTAAAACAAAAAGGTACTTATCCTGAGGTTTTACAGTTTACTCCTCTTGATCCCTTCTTTCCAGCCTGTCTTACTTGAGATAGACATAATGAGAAGTGAGACCACAGCTGTTACCAGTTCTGTGTTAAACATCGCTGGAAGATAAACCCCCCCCCCCGCCCTTGTCTTGTATTAAGGAATACAGAGAATAAGCAAAAATAGCCTGGTTTCTTGCTTCAGGAAATACTGCATCTTGAGAGAGAAACTGCTGGTCCAACAAAAATAGTGTATGGATCTAGCCTAATATCTTGCTCATCAACATTCTTCCAAGATTCCTGCCTTACTGTTGAAAACTCTGATCCCGGAAATTCGGCCCCATCTGTCAGTGCCTCACCTTGTGAGAAAAAACAAAACCCTACAACCTAACCTTCAGCTTTGAAAATATCTTGATATCTTTTTCCATTTTTAGACGCTGCGGAAAGCCTGCCAAAATGATTGATTTTATTAGCATATTAGCTAGCTGCTCAGAGGTCGGGCTCAGGAATGAGACTGGTTGGGTTGGAACCCCGGTTTGGCAAGTGTTCACTTGGGTGATCGCAGTAACTCATTTATGCCTCTCCAGATATCAGCTTTCCCTGTAAAATTGGGTTAATAATATTGCTTTCTTTAGCCACTTATTGCAAATTAGATAAAATAACAAATGTGGAGGCCTTAGAACAGTAACTCAATACTCAGTATAATTTGTTATTTTCCCACTTCTATGTTAAGACCTTCAGCAGAAAAGGAAGTCAATAATCTCTTCATTTCACCCTGTGGTCAGCTGGGGTTTTATTCTCTGTTTAATCTTCTTTTTAAATGTCCCTTCTTCCTATGTTCTGACTTCCTCAGGTGCTTGCACATGGCACCTGAAGACAGTGTCCCTTCTGTGTGGTCCTTTCCAAGCCCCTTCCCTAGTGTGACCTGAATTAGCCCTGTGTTCTTGCCGCTGTGATCATGCTGATATGACTGAGTTTATGGTTGTGGGTAGTAGTGGAATATTATTAGTACATATTATTACCAAATAATATGATTCGTACTTTAGCAGGAATCCTCATTGCTTTAACTCAAAGAAAGGACATAATAATGAATAAGTAGCTCAGGTAAGGAAGGAAACATAAGGGTATTTTGGCTACTTAAATGGTAGCTATCGACCCCATAACCTGAAAGATTCCATTTTCGAAGAGCAGAGGGAAGATGCAAGCAATAGACTACTTTCTTCTTCAAGAACACAAGTCAAGGGAAATCCAAACTTTCACTAAAAAAATACTCTGCAACTTAATCCCGAGATTTGAATTGCTGTCACAATTAACAGCTCAGAGCTGTATCTGACAATTCTGATGATCTTATTTAGCAAAATGTCCCAGTTTTGAAGCCAAGCAAGTTCTTGAGCAGTTGGAGGAAATTTAAACTTACAAGTGAAAATTCAGTCTATGAGAATCACAGACAGTTTTCAGAAAATTGTATTATTAAATGGACTTATTACTGGTACACAGACATAAGTTTAAATGTCTGTTTCTTCTCTGGATGTTTTATTCCACATGAACAGTTTGCTAACATTAATCATTACATACCTTTTGTGAGGAAATTATTCTCAGTAATTTTTTTTTTCACATTTCTGTACCTCTTTTGAGCAAGGTATTAATTGCTGCTGGTTTTGAACCATCTTTCTAAGGAGATTTTGTAAAGTGACCAGCCTTGGACAATAGAGAGAATATTTTCTTCTGTGATGCAGATACTCTAGTTACTGCTGTTGCTGAAAAGCATGTTGCCTTTGTCTCTGAACCAAGAGTCTAGTATCGTGGAACAGTGGCAGGCTAGCTTGCAAATGGAGTGAAATAGTAGAGTCTTCAAAGTTCCTGAAGGTTTTATGGTTAATTTTTGTGACAAGCATGGCTTTTTGAAAGAGGGAGGATGAAAGCGTCACCACCAATTAGCAGAATTTGAGGGACATCCATGAGAATTCATAGTGGACATGTTAACCAAATATATGGCCAGTTGGAGAATAATGGAATTCTACATATGGCCTGGAAATGGGGAGAAAGTAAGTAGACAGAAGTTATAGGCTGGGCAGTGGAAAGTGGCCTCCACGGTAGCATGTGTTAACTTTGGTTATGCTAACTTTGCTAGCTATAAGGTGGGATTCTTTGCCAGTCTGATGGTAGGCCTCTGGTCTGTTCCATTGTCACAGCTGGTACTAATATTCTTCCTGAGTGGGCAAAAGGGTTTCAGACTAGTAGAAGAGTTCTGATGGAAACTTAGAGAGAAAGACACTTAATGACCCTGATGGTTTATGGGATTTGTTCAGCTGGTTGGGTCTGTTCACATGGGGACATGTTTGAGGTCAGTACTGATGCTTGGAGTCTTGTTGATAGTTGGATTATGTAAATGCTGAAAAACTGAGTAGATCTGGTCACGGTGTCTGCCAGCCAATTAATAAGAGTGATTGATGCAGGGGTGTACTCATGGGAAATTTGTCCAAAAGCCAAGATGATGTAGAAATGAATGAATGTTGTTGGAGACAATGCTCCATAAGTCATTTGTCTTTTTGCGTGACTTTTGAGAAGCAGGCTATAATCCTTTGATAAGTGTATTTGGTACTTATTCTCCTTTCCTTTCAAAATGAATTGTAAAAAAGATTTTCAGAGAATAACACCACCACCCCAACCAGTGGTTTATAACCATTGTTCAGAACATAGAGAACCTTCTTTTGTTTTCCTTCTCATTTTATGAATGAGGAATCTTGAAAAATTATCTCTGGAGCAAGGACTTTGGGACAGTAGCTGAATTAACAGTGCATGAAACTGAAATTTCATTTCATATAAGCATGGAATAGTTATGGTGGGCTAAAGTAACCAAAGATTCAGGTTAATAATAGAATAATATCAGTGGTTTTCATTGTTGTTTATGAAATTAATCAAAGACAAAAAGAAATAGAAGCCAGGTGTAAACCCATAGAATAAAAAAGCAGAGAGTCAGGAATGGTTAACAACTGACTTAGACACCAGAAGCTAGGAATTAAGACGAGCCTTTGTCTTTTACGATTTTCTTCCTCCAAACCAAGGAGGACCTCAGAGTTTTTATCTGATTCTCACTGATATGAGGGAAGGGATTGTTTGTCCATGCACCATGATGCTGGATAAGATAAATATTAACCTAAAATCCTATCCATTGGGAAATAACTCTTCCCAGCCTTTTACATTTCTGTGTGTATTATGAGCAAAGGTATCAGTGGCTATTGTTCTGGAATAATCTGTTCAAAGACATTTGTGTCATAAAGAGCCTTAGATAATAGAATGTGTCCCTTAGGAGCAGCTAGCATGTTTGCTTACTGTCTAATATAAAAATGATGTTTCTTTCCAGGGTGACTCAGGAAGACTTGCCTAGAGCCCACTATAAAAGATTCAGGTTTTCTAACTTGCAAGTAGAGTAAAATCTGCAGTTAACACTCACTCAGGTTGGTCTGTCCTGCGCTCTGTGTTCCCTGGGTACACAAGAGAGGTGCTGACTCTGTTTCTACCCTGGATGGCCCTTGTACTCCTCCCTAATCCCTTCCCTCTCCCCCACAACCAGCACTGTTGAAAGGAGGTTGTCTAAGTCCTTGGTCTGTGCTTCTTACACATAAATGCATTTTGGGTAAGAAAACTTGCACCCTTGCCTCCACTTTTTCTCCTGGAACATTTCAGTCTAATCTGCTGACTGGTGTTCTCCCACCCAAATCCTGGTGTCCCCCCATTTTTCTCCCCAACATACTTTATGACTTGGACTCTAGGTCCATTTGCTAAAACCTAACCCACAAAACCAGGGTCACTGACTTGACAATTTACTGAATGATCTATTAGCCAAACATGCCTGTTATTAAATGCATGTATTAAAGCTTATAGCTCCTTTTAACAATAATTGTATTTGTTTTCCTGTGATTTCCCTGACCTAATAGTTCTATTTGTTTTTCCATGATTTCCCAGGGACTAGAGCAAGGAGATGGGACTGCTCTGGGTAAGGGAAGGCCAGAGGGGGAAGAAACTTGGAATTGGCTTTTGGCAAATTAGCAGTCAGTGAAACTGTGTGTTTTCTGACACTTAAGTTTAAAGAGGACCCTCTCCCCTTTATTTTACTTAAAAGGGTATGAGAAGGAGAATTTGGTCCCTAGCAATTTGTGAAATAAAAGCATACTCGAAGAGGACAAAATAAAAGGAGTACTTGTATTCTGTATATCTCACACACAGAAGTAGCGAAATCTGCATTAAGAAAAAGTATTTTCCAGGGGCACCTGGGTGGTTTAGTCGTTAGGCATGTCTACTTTGGGCTCAGGTCATGATCCAGGAGTCCTGGGATCGAGCCCCACATTGGGCTCCCTGCTCGGAAGGAAGCCTGCTTCTCCCTCTCTCACTCCCTCTACTTGTGTTCCCTCTCTAGCTGTGTTTCTGTCTGTCAAATAAATAAATAAATTCTTTAAAAAAAAAAAAAAAGTATTTTCCAGATATATATAACGCAGTACCAGCTTCTTAGGAAGATGGCAGTATAGTCACCTCAAGATAGATGAAATTGGCTTCTGTTGGGAAGTGGAGGATTCCAGGTTAGTGACTCTAAATCCTAGAAGGAAGTGATATGTCATTGTGGCTTTGATCTCTATTTCCCAAATGGCTAATGATATTGAGCATCTTTTCATGTGCTTATGGGACATTTATACATCTTCTTCAGAAAAATGTTCCGATCCTTTGCCCATTTTTAATTAGGTTATTTATCTCTTTGTTGTGAGTTATAAGAATTCTTTATATAATCTGTACAAGTTCCTTAATGGGCATATGGTTTACAAATATTTCCTCCCGTTCACTGAGTTGTCTTTTACTTTCTTTTTGTTGTCCTTTGAAGCACAAAAGTCTTAAATTTTGATGAAGTCAATTTGCCTAACTTTTCTTTTGTTTCTTGTATTTTTGATGTCATATTTAATAAACCAGTGCATGCTCCAAGGTCATGAAGATTTACTCCTATTATTACTTCCAAATGTTTTATTATCTTAGCTTTTCCATTAAGGATAAGTAATTTCTAGGTCTTTGATCCCTTGTGAGTTAATTTTTATGTGTGTTGTGAGGGAGGGTCCTGCTTCATTCTTTGGCATGGGGATATTAAGTTGTCTCAGCAGTACTTTTTGAAGACTCTTTCTTTCCTATTGGATTATATTGTTGAAAGAAAAGATTTAACCTATGTTGAAAATCAGTTGGCTATAAATGTGAGGGTTTATCTCTGGACTCCTAATTCAACTCCATTGATCTGTGTCTCTTTCCTTATGCTAGTCCCACTTTGTCTTTATACTGTGTCTTTATAGTAAAGTTTTAAATTGGGTTGTGTGTGTCTTTCAGCTTTGTTCCTTTTTCAACATTGTTTTCGCTACTTAGGGTTCCTTGCATTCCCATATGAATTTTATGATGTGCTTGTCAATTTCTGCAAAAAGAGAAACTGTGATTTTAATTGGAATGACATTGAAAATGTAGATCAGTTTAGGGAATAGTGTCATCTTAGATCTTCCCATTTGTCTAGATATTCTTTTAAGTTGTTTCAGCAATGTTCTAGAGTTTTCACAGGGTAAGTTTTGCAGTTTTATTAAATTCATTCCTAAGTATTTTATTATTCTTTTTTTTTTTTTTTTTAAGATTTTATTTATTTGACAGAGAGAAACACAGTCAGAGAGGGAACACAAGCAGGGGGAGTGAGAGAGGGAGAAGCAGGCTTCCCGCCGAGCAGGGAGCCCGATGTGGGACTCGATCCCGGGTCTCCGGGTTCATGGCCTGAGCCGAAGGCAGTCGCTTAACCAACTGAGCCACCCAGGCGCCCCTATTTTATTATTCTTGATGCTATTGTAAATGGAATAGTTTTTTAAATTTCATTTTATATTGCTCATTGATAGTATAAAAATACAAATTATTTTGACCTTGAATACAGAAACCTTGTTAAAGTTTCTTAATATTATTAGTTCAGTAGTTATTTGTGTATTCCTAAGGATTTTCTGTATACAAGATCACATTATCTATAGTGATAACTTCTTAATTCTCAATCAGGATGCCTGCCCTCCCTCCTTCCTTCCCCACTTCTTCCTCCCTACTTTCCTCCCACCTTTACCTCCACTTGGATCCCCTCCATTTTCCTTCCCTTCTCCTCCCCTCCCTTCTTTTCCTCCTCCTCATTCCCTCCCTTCTTCTCCTCCTCCTCCTCTCTCTGAATTGCCCTGACTATTATCTCTTATACAGTACTGAATAACCATGGCAAAAATAGGCATTCTTCTCTTGTTTCTGACCTGAGGGAAGGCTGTCTGTTTTCCACAATTATAAAGTCTGTGGCATTTTCGTAGATGCCCTTTATTAAGTTGAGGTTGTTTTCTACTGTTACAAGTTTTTTGATTGTTTTTATCTTAAAGAGCTGTTGGATTTTGCCAAAAGCTTCCTTTGCATCTATTGAAATGATTGTATTTTTGTTGTTGTTGTTGTTTTTTGTTCTGTTGATAGAGTGTTATTAGATTAGCGGATTTTTGCATGTTTAACCAATCTTACATTACTAGGATAAATTACACTTGTTTGTGTAATAATATTTTTATATGGATATGGTTTGCTACTATTTTGTTGAGGAATTTTTATGTCTATATCCATAGAGACTTTGGTCTGCAGTTTTCTTTTCTTGTGATGTCTTTGTCTGCTTTTGGTATCAGTGTAATAATAGTTGCAAAGAATGGGCTAAGAAGTACACCCTCCTCTTCTTTGGAAGTTTAAAGAACTGATATTAATTCTACTTTTAACCTTTAGTGGAATTCACCAGTGAAGCCATCTCACCTTGGCCTTTTCTCTGTGGAAAGTTGTAAAAATTCCTAACTCACTTGCTTTACATTTTAGGTTTATTCATATTTTCTCTCATGCACTCTCTCTCTCTCTGTCTCTCTCATCAAAATTTCTGTCTTTCTAGTATTTTGTGCATTTCATCTAAGCTGTTCAGTTTGTGGCATGCAATTATTAATACTGCTTTATGATGTTTTTAAAATTTTTATTTCTGTAAGGTCAAGATTAAAGGGAAACTCTGTAGTTCCTCAGGTATGTTACATTTACTTACTACATGGCACTTTGTGTTATATTCTCTGCTTAGTTTTCTCTCTCCCAAAGAGTGCTGCTGAGTTACAGAGGTGATCATATGTTATCAAAATGCATATGCCAAACTGATCTATTTTCCAGATTCTGCTTTACAACATGCATAAAAGGGATTACATTTTCTTAGATACTTGAAAATGGTTTCTGGAAATACTAAGAGGTACAAGAGCCATCTGTGTATAGATAATAAATTGAGTGCAGAGGTTCTTTTACTTTCAATACATTTTTCCTTCTTAAGGAATGAAAAAAATCTGGTAATTGCAAAAGTAAATCAGAAGGCATGTCAAACCATCATGTGTGATAAAAGCTGTATTTTACAATGTGTGAGAAATCAGAGAACTGGGGGTATATTGGATTTGTGAGAAGAACTCACAACTGAATAGCCTTTTCTATTTTCAGATATAGCTGTGAGGCAGGCCTTTACAGTGACTGTTCCGCTGTGCCAGATTTATTTGATTAATTGTGAAGCTTTGATTTGTGAGGCATAGGGCCTTATCTCTGTAGTCAGAACTGATCTGTGGTTGGCAGGCTAGTGTGGCAGGCTGAATAATGCCTTCCTCCCCTCCAGCCCACATACACACCAACTGATCTCTAGAACCTGTGAATGCTACTTTCTATGACGGGAGAAAAAGGGTTTTGAGAATGTTTGCAGATATGTTTAATTTTGGGATCTTGAGATGGGAGAACTCCACTAATAGTCGCCAGCAGTCCACGGTCATGTGAATGACTTGATCAGACCACAGAAGTTGTGATTGAGCTAAAATGTTCACTATAGTTCTAGACTCTGTACCACTTTTCACACTTTAATTTTATTTCATTCTCCGTAACATTTTTAAAAAAATTTGAACGTAATGTTTTAAAATACCATGTGATTGGTTTAGTGCTATTAAAGTGGCCCAAATGCCAGTGGTCCAAATTCTAACATAAATACAGACAAACCTAAGCTATGATCATCCCAAACTAATAAGCCGCCCTTAAAAAGTTGATAGTGGGTCAGGGTTGACTTTTCTCCCCAAATACATAAACTCATTTTCTTCCTGGATCTTTGCTTTGACAGTAATTCACAGGAAAAAGAATACAATGCAAAGAGAGCTAGAGGGAAGTGGATTATTTATAGTTCAGCTTGCTACACGTACATCCACAGTATACAATTAGGTTGAAAAGCTAGGAGCTGTAAAGAAAAACAAGATCATCTTGCCTTGAAAAAGATGATTTGTTTTGGACTTTGATATATAGCTTCTATTAATTTCTATTAGAATTTTAGTGGTGGTGATATGAGAGGAGCGATAGGTTTGAGTGAGGTGGTGATTATTATACTGTGTCTGGAGGAGTGTGTGTGTGGGGGGGTCACACTTCCACATGGAAAAGAAAAAGTTATCTTACCACTTTCTCTTTATGGTGTCTTTTTTAAAATCAAGGTTCTGTGTGAAAGACTGATTTAAAAAATGGAGAACAGTCAGGGCACCAGGCTGGCTCAGTGTGTTAAGTGTCCAACTCTTCGTTTCAGCTCAGGTCATGATCTCAGGGTCATGGAATTGAGCCCCGTGTTGGGCTCTGCCCTGGGTGTGGAGCGTGCTTAGGATTCTCTCTCTCTTTCTTCCTTTCTACCCCCTGCCCCCTTTTAAAAAAGTGGAAAATAGTCAAACTCAGTGGAGGTCTTTCAAGGTCTCACAGGATGAGCACATGAGCCTACTTCCTCCAGGGTTTTCACTGCTACCTTTTAAGAATTGTGTTAATGACAACATAAATTTAGATGTTAATGGTGTAAGAACAAAAGAGGAACCAGAATTTGGCAGTTATAGCAAGGACTGAGAGAAAAATGAATGAGAGAGGGGAGAGGGTAAGAGAGGAGAGATGGGGAAGATAGTATCAGACAGTATGGAAGTAATTTTGTAAGTGAATCCTTTGCCCATTATGTGCTTGAGAATTTAGCTTAAGCACTGGTCTTAGTTTGGATCACCTGATGAAAGATGAAATGTTGCACTGGCAAGACTTTTAATTTTAATCTTCAGTTCCAAGAGTGATTTAGAATCAGTGGTCATGATTTTCCCTTTGCAATATTGAATTTCTTCATTTATTCTTTAGTGGGAAGGATACCGACATTTGTCTTATAACTCAGATGATATTTCATTTGTCCAGATCAGCGTGAGATAAGTTAATAAGTATATTAGTAGCAGTAATCGTAGTTGTGGTGATTATGGATGAGTAACATATGCCAAGCACAGTGCTGAGGATATTGCATCCCTTACCTCATTTAATCTAAACAGCAGTTGAAGGGAGTATATGATGTTGTGTTACTGTGAAGATAACTGGTGTGTACCGACACAGCTTATAGGGCATAGAGTTTGGATTTCAATCCAGTCTAGGGGATTTCCTTTATTCCTTCACTCACACACTCCATCATTCACTCAGCAAATATGTGAGGATTTACATATTTGGGGATGTACTGTTCAGGGGATTTACAAGTGAACAGTAAAGTGCCAGATCTCAACTCTGCTCCTGTGAGATTATGTGCATATTGACAAAGACATAATGAAGAGATAAAATAAACCGATAAGCAAATTGGAGGTTCTAATTACTTATATAAAGGGAAAAAACATCATAACCAGAGTGAGGTTAATACTTGAGGTTAGAAGATCCCCAGGGAAGACGTCTCTGAAGGGTGTAACATCTGAACTGAGACCACCAAAGTGAGCAGAGCCAGCCATACAGAGTACAGAGGGTAACAGGAAATGTGAAGGCCCTGAGGAAGGGACAAGTCTGGCACATTTGATGGAAAAAAACAAGTGGTGTGGCTGGAATACGTGAACTAAGAAAGGATGCAGTGAGAGGGCGCTAGGTCACATAGAGCCTTTCCCCTTGTGGTAAGGAGGAATTGGGATTTTATTCTAAGAACATTAGTGAGCTATTGCTCTAAACTTGGGAAAAGTGATAGTGTGTTTTACATGGTTGCTCTAGTATTCTGAAAAATCCATGATTATCTTCAAATCTAATTCAGTGTTACTCAAGATGATGGACCAAGAAGATGGAAGAAGAAATTTAAAACTTTGGAATGACAGCCGTTTTTAAATGGGAAACCATGTTGATAACTCTGGTTTTTATCTCTGGTTATTGTTTGGGGCAGGATTTTGTCTTTGGGGTGGAAAATAAAATGAAAGAAATATTCTTCCTCTGGGGTAATTTCCCATCTATCTGCATGTTCCCACTGAAAAGAAATTTTCTGCCCCCAGAGCAGAGATTAGCCCATTTACCTGGAAATTTTCAAGGTAAATGTTTCATATTCACTGCTTAAAATAAATAGCTCCTGAGACAGGGAAGCAATACTCATTTTCAGTTAAAATCTAGCAGTTCCTTCTTTTTCAGTTAAGTCTATCTCCAGTTAGAATGTAAAATACCGAAGAAGTGCTTACTTGGCTCATCAAGGAATAGAGTTTAATACTTGGAATAAATGAACCAGATTAAAGGAACCTGTGGTATTATCAGAGGGTAATGAATGATTATCTTTTGGGGATTCATTTGGAAATGATTGAACTGACAAAGCTTTCTTCTAAAAACAGGAATAGTGAAGGTATTTTTTTAATTGAGGTTTGATTGACATACATTATTTTTTGTTCCAGGTGTAGAACATAATGATTTGATATTTGTATATGCTGCAAAATCCTCACGATAGTAAGTCCAGTTACCATCTATCAACATATAAAATTGCAAAAAAACATTTCTTGTGATGAGAACTTTTAAGATTTTGGGGGGCAACTTTGAATTATGCACTACAGTATTATTGACTATAATCACTGTAATTATATCCCAGTGACTTATTTATTTTATAACTGGAGGTTTGTACTTCTTAAACCTCTTCATCTACTTCCTCCTCCCACCAACCACACCCCCATGGCAACCTACATTTGGTTCTCTGTATCTGCGAGTTTTGTTTTGTTTCTGTACAATGAAGAAGTGCCATTTGATAAACAGCTTTAATCCACTTGTTTTTCGTGCAGTGACCCTTCAGCATTCTCATTTTGTCAAATATGTAGTTCTTTTTTTTTTTTTTTTTGGAAAGGTTTTATTTATTTGACAGAGAGAAACACAGCTAGAGAGGGAACACAAGCAGGGGGAGTGAGAGAGGGAGAAACAGGCTTCCCTCCGAGCAGGGAGCCCAATGTGGGACTCGATCCCAGGACTCTGGGATCATGACCTGAGCCGAAGGCAGATGCTTAATGACTAAGCTACCCAGGCGCTCCTCAAATATGTAGTTTCAAAATGCAAACTAAGTTTTAGTTGAGTAAATTAATATTATTTTATTGATTTTAAATGTTTTCTCCTTTTATGTAAAGAAGAGACAAGTATAACATTTCCATTTCTTTAATGAAGTTTCTGTGAAAAATTTCTGCTGATGTAGACTTTGTATGGAGGATTCTTTCTTTTTTGGTTTTTGAAGGCTGCAGTGTATTATTTTTCTTAAATTGTGTTTCCTTAGCCTGTCTCAAATGAGACCTTCAGAACTCAAGCTATAGATTACTTGTATCAGTGAAGTGATCATAAGGAAATGAAAAGGAGAGGTAGATAAGAAGATTAGAATACCCCCCAAAGGTGACCCTGCCAGTGTTTTCCAGAGCTTGAGAGACATGCTGAGATTCTGACACACTTCAGATCAAGAACATGTGTTTTCCTTCTAAAATGAAACTCAAGATGTTTAGCCCTTAAAAGTTATAACTTCCTGAACTCTTTTATAATTGTAAGTCTTCCTGCATTCTGAAAATGGAGATTTCCTGGCATCCTCTGAATCTGAAGTGTATCAAGAGATAATTGAACTATCTCTTAAGGAAAACATAATGGTAGCTATTTAAAGTCTGTTTATAGGGTGTATAAAGCTATGAAATATGAGCCTTATAATAAAAATGACCCCTGGGGCATCTGGGTGGCTCAGTTGATAAGCATCTGCCTTTGGCTCAGGTCATGATCCCAGAGTTCCAGGATTGAGCCCCACATCAGACTTCCTGCTGGGCAGGAAGTCTGCTTCTCCCTCTCCCACTCCCCCTGCTTGTGTTCCCTCTGCTCTGTCTCTCTCTGTCAAATAAATAAAATTGTAGTAAATGAATGAATAAATAAATAAGGCCACCCCCCCCCCCTTTTACACTAACGCTTCAGTCTGGAGCCTACTTGTGACTATGAAACTGCTGGAAGGAGGGAATGCACACAGCACTTCCCTGGTCTTCCCCCCCCCCAAATTATGCAGATTACACTGATTATACAGAAAAGCCAAATGGTTTAGTTGGCAAGGTAGGTGTCTGACTGATGCTTTCTTTATTCTTTAAATAGCCTGGCCATTTCTGGAAGCTGCTGCACACGTACATTCTAGATCCCAGGCAGATGCCATCCTGGGTGAATCCCAATATACTGCACTTTGACTTTGGCAAGAAGATGCCTTTTAAATGTCCTCTTATGCACTATTGCTTCTGTCTCGGCTTGTCTTTGTGGTTATAGAGTACCTTTTTACACTTGTCCCTACTAAGAACATGATGACTGAGAATGACACCACATGTTACCAGTTAAGGAGGTCTAAAAATTTTTAAAGATTTTATTTAGAAATTCAAAGAATGGAGCTCTGGGTTGGAATACCAGGCACAGTGTCAGACTGAAGTGTGGAAGACCCTTCCTCAGTGACCTTCTGTAATTCTATTGCAGAGATGACATTTATTCTATTTGCTTTGAACATTGGCCTTTCTAACATGCATGGTCCAGCTGTGCTGATGTGTGTTTTCAAGCGAGGCTGCAATCCCATCAGGAAGGTTGACGGAAGGTAGGGGATTGGAAATTATGATAAACTTTAGATTATTTCTTAAAGGTGTTGTAATCTCTTGTGCCTTAAAATAAATAGCTGTAAAAGATTGTCTTAATCTTTCCTAGATCTTCAGATGGAATGCTATATCTGCAAAAGTGTGTGTGCATACATTGTGTGTGCAAAAGAGCACAGGCAGGGGGAGGGGAAGGAGCAAAGGGAGAGGGGGAAACAGGTTCCCTGCTGGGAGCCCTACATGGGGCTGGATCCCATGACCCCAAGATCATTGACCTGAGCAGAAGGTAAACGCCTACCACCTGAAACACCCAGGTACTCCCTGTTTTTAGTAAGAAAATATTTGTTTATAGTATGTTGCTCTTACAGTTTATATTGTGTTGAAATCCTATGAAAGTTGCAATGGCTATGTATTACCTAGTAATGCTTGGATGAAAAGTTCACATGGCCTTAGATGATACTGAAGCCAGGAACCCAACCCTTACCCATGAGTTTGCCAGCAGGCCAGGCATCGTGAACTCCACCTGTGAAAGTAGAAGATATCAGGACTGTGTGCTCCCCTGGGTAATGACAGCCACTTTGAACAATGAGGAAGACAATTAGAATGCATACATAAACATCAACAACAGAGATAGTCCATTTGATGTAGGAAATGTTGGAATTCGGAGCCAACGGCCAAGAAAGTATTCTTGAGACCTCTTTGGTGCAAGAAGGTGATTTTATTAAAGCATGGGGACCCTTGAGCAGATAGAGGAGCACTGGGGTTGTGACGGGTGACTGATTATATACTTTGAAGTTGGGAGGAGGTTAGTGATAGCACAAGCCTCCCAGGTATTTTGGAAGCAAGTTTGCAGTTCCTGAGCGAGCTAGCTGAGGAAAGGGTCATTTATTACTGTTTAGTAAAACCCTAGTCACGAGGCCCTTAAGACGTATGTCAGGGGATCCTTTGTTTGAGGGATGATTGCCAACTTGTATCTTTTTTTTTTTTTAAGATTTTGTTTATTTATTTGACAGAGAGAAACACAGCTAGAGAGGGAACACAAGCAGGGGGAGTGAGAGTGGGAAAAGCAGGCTTCCCGCCGAGCAGGAAGCCGGATGTGGGGCTCAATCCCAGGACTCCGGGATCATGACCTGAGCCGAAGGCAGTTGCTTAACCACCTGAGCCACCCAGGCGCCCCAGCCAACTTGTATCTTGTGGGGGCAGGTAGAGATAAAGGAGGTTTCCAAGGGAATTTTTATACCTTAAAGTGGATTTAAAGGATGTTGGCGGGGAGGGGGAGGGGGTCAGGCTAAGATTGCCTTTTGCCCTGAGCTAAGTGTCAGCATTCAGGCAGCTGAGCTCCCAGAGGATGGTCACTCTGCATTCTCTGCATTTCAAGAACATGTCATGGGCTGTAAGTAAGGGAATTTAAGTTTGCTTTTGCTTTTGTTTCCCACATCACATTAGTTCCATAACTACCTGCAGGAAGTGTGTTAACTATACATGCAAAGGCTTCATCTCTAAGAGTAGGAGCTGGTTGTAATGCTCCCAGCAGAAGGCAGACAGAACTCTGGGGTACTACTCTGCATAGCTGGGAAATTCTGCTTTCCATTGAGTTATTAATATTATGCTACAAAATTTATTGATATTCATTAGCATAATGATTTATATTTAAATGCTTAGTTTAGGTACTATGTATTATCTCATATAAAATTTCAACAGAAGCCTCATTGTACTAAGGAAGAACTCAGAAACAGAGGGTAGTGAGCGTTTCAAGGCCATGTGACTAATAATTAAACAAAACCAAAACAAAACCCCAGAATTTGCAGCATGCCAGACTCTGGAGGCCCACTTCTAACCACTGGGGGTGTGGCCTTCCTAGAGAGTAAATGGGATGGCTCTTAGTACCTTCTGACCAACACTCTGAGTTTAAAAATGAAAGAAAAAGGGGCACCTGGGTGGCTCAGTCTGGCAAGTGTCTGTCTCTGGCTTGGGCCATGATCCCAGGGTCCTGGGATGGAGCCCAGCAGTCAGTCAGTTGGCATCTGTGCTCAGCAGGGAGTCTGCTTCCCCTCTCCTCCTTCTGTCCTCCCCACCCATGTTCTCTGTCTCTCTCTCAAATGAATAAATAAATCATTAAAAAAATAATAATAAAAATGAAAAAAGTACCTTAGATAAAAAGTTTAACCACAGGGACACCTGGGAGACTCAGTTGGCTGAGCATCTGCCTTAGGCTCTGGTCATGATCCCCGCACTCTGGTATGGAGCCCCACATGGGGCTATCAGTGGGAAGTATGCTTCTCCTTCACCCTCTCCCTCTGTGTGTGCTCTCTGTCTAAAATAAATAAATAAATAAAATATTTAAAAATGCTTAAAAATATTTAAAAAATGAAATGTTAAAAAGAAACAACCCAGTTATATCCTAAAATAAACTGGTTAGAATCTATTGCATTTCTGGTCTGATTAATAGAATTCTGCAAGAAAAATTGGGTCTTCCTTAAATATACACTTAAGAGCAGATGCTTATTTATAATCAGCTTAATTATCATCAAGATGGGAATTTAGCTATTAGGTTATTATGCATAATTTAGTGGCTTGAATTTTCAATTGCTCTAATAACTTTGTAAAACAATGTGCCAAAATGCAAATTGCTTTGTTTTTCTGGCAGGCAGTTTGGGGCTCAAGGAAACTCAGGGATATGCAGGGCTTTTGCATCTTGATCAGCTCTGGAATTGGTGAGGAAAGAATGCCCACTCTGAGAATATTGCCCTGGTAGTTTAATTTGAATGCAAATTTTGCTCATCAAAATTTCTGTGTGGCTTCTGGGATGTTCTTGAATTAGCATGCTTGCGTACCTGTGTGCATGCATATGGCCCCATATGCACGCAGCTGTGCATCTTTATTTCCCGTGGTCAGCTCTCTGCTTGATAAATATTTGGAACCTTGTCCCTAGTTGGAAGCTGCGGAGAGATGAAGCAGCAGCGTCCTGTGGGGAGCTTGGATTCTGATGATGGCTTTAGACTAGATAATGAGGTCAGGGACCCAGCAGGAGAGTCTTGACGTAGAGGTGACATAACTGTGTCACTCCACAGGCAAAGTGTGGGGAAATCATTTGCTTTTCTCTGACTGTCGTCTTCTTCAGTTGGAGCTTGAGGAGATTGATGTGAATGAGGTGATTTCCAAAGTCCCATTCTTCTCCTCAGTTCTATTTTTTATGTGGTACTGCCTTGTAAAGTTATTTTTCTTTTTGAAAAGTGAGAATTGAGACTGTCTGCATCTGTACACAGTTTACCTCTGAGACTGACAAGCAAGGATGCCTTCCTCAGTGGGACTTTATTCTTGGTTTCATGAAGTTCTTTCTTGCCCAGGAAGATATGACTGTAAACGAGTAAACGTCTTTTTTGCTGTAATAGCTGCTAAAACTCAGTTTCTGCCACAGTGGACTAATCCAACAGTCTTCTTCCCGGGACAGTAGTTGTTCGTCTGGACAATTAGCCTCTGTCTGGGGACAACAGATCATTCCAATAGGCAAGTCAAGTGGTTGTTTGCTTAAGACTCCTTTCAGGGGC
>PITA01019249.1:0-39282 GCA_004023965.1 Spilogale gracilis | reverse complement strand
CAAACACATAAATAAATAAATCTTTTTTTTAAAAAAAAAAAAAGAAGAAGAAGAAGAAGAAGAAGAAAAAGAAGAAGTCCGAACATGTTCTTTGCTTGCTAACCTCAGGGCAAAGTGGGTAATCAGTGTGGGGCCTTCAGGACGGGTCCTGGGCGACATGTAGACCCTGTGTGTGCGGCTAACCCTTTCCCCTCTCTGGGCTGCAGAGATGGTACTTACCCCCAACAATCTCAACCTGACCTGGTTGAATGACTGAGGCCTTGCCTCCAGCCTCAGTGTGTTCTGATTTCCTTTTTCCTTCAGCTCTCAGGCTGCCACATGTACCTGATACTCAACACAAAGACCAAGTTGCAGATTATGAGTCCTAATATCACAAGGAAAAAAAGCACGGCATCCAGTTGTTTTCTTTTCCAAAATTATCTAGAGCACGTATCTCCAGGGAAGGCAATGACAGTAACTGACAAGTCTCATGAATGGGTGCCCAGTTAAAGAAACAAAAGGGATAAAAACTATCTCCCCAGGGCGCCTGGGTGGCTTAGTCGGTTAATCGGTCAATCATCTGCCTTGGGCTCACGTCAAGATCCCAGATCCTGGGACCAAGCGCTGGGGAGGGCCCCCAGCTCAGTGGGGAGTCTGCTTCTCCCCTCCCACTGCCCCGCCCCGTGCTTGTGCTCATTCACTCTCATGCGCGCTCTCTCTCAAATAAATAAATAAAATCTTAAAAAAAAGGACTATCTCTGCAATCTCATCAACCACCTGGTCCCTGCTGGGCAGCGCAGTGAAAAACAAGTAAAGAGTACAGGTATGAGATCCCATCCAACAAAGCTTGAAATGAAATTCCACAGGGCTAGGAAGGAAACCCACTCCTATGAATCGTGACTCGAATATGAATCATGTCCAAAGACAGGAGAAAATCTGAGTCACGCTCGAGTGCCTGCAGATGGTGCAAACGATGCAACCCAGGAGGCCAGGGTGGGGTCACAGATGAGGTTCTCCTGTTTCCTTTCTATTTTCTAATGAATGAAAAGATAACTAGTTGTTGATTCAGACCCCACTTTGTCCCCAAAAGAGAACCTACTGTGACGACTTTGCCCTTAAGGAGCCCTGTGCAGCAGGCAGGCAGGTTAAGGCCCTTCTGCGTGTTCATAGACAGTGAGCCTGAGCACCCGCAAAGGCTGAAGGCTAAGCCCTCTCTGCAGACGGGGCTGCGGCACTCCCTCACCGATCACATCCTACTGTAGCAGGGGTCGCGTGCTCAAACTGCACAGTAAAGCGCTAAGCCCAGCCCCACAGGAGGGCCTCCCTTCATCGTCGTGACAACGATGTCACCCTGCACAAACCTGCTCCCAACAGTACCGCAAGTGACGGCGGAGCCGCAGCTCTCTGAAGTGAGGAGAACTGCTACCTTAATTATTTCGTTTCTTCTCAGGCCTTGGTACAGTGCCTAGGATTCAATAAACATTTCTGGAATGGGTAAGAGTATGGTGAGTTTGAAGAAAATAAACCATATTCCATGAAGACTGAAGATGGCTTGAGAGGAAAGTCACTTCAAAAATAATGGGGCGCCTGGGTGGCTCAGTTGGTTAAGCGACTGCCTTCGGCTCAGGTCATGATCCCGGAGACCCAGGATCGAGCCCCACATCGGGCTCCCTGCTCGGCGGGAAGCCTGCTTCTCCCTCTCTCGCTCGCCCTGCTTGTGTTCCCTCTCTGGCTGTGTTTCTCTCTGTCAAATAAATAAAATCTTTAAAAAAAAATAAATAAGCAAGGTGAGGATGAGATGCCTGGGGGCTCAGTTGTTAAGCCTCTGCCTTCGGCTCAGGTCATGATCCCAGGATCCTGCGATTACAGCCCTTCATCGGGCTCCCTGCAGGGTGGGAACCTGCTTCTCCCTTTCCCATTCCCCCTGCTCTGTTCTCCCTCTGGCTGTCTCTTTCTAATAAATAAAATCGTTAACAAAAAGCCCCAAAAATAATCAAGGCAGAAAAAGACTACCCAAGCCTTTGAGAAAAGGAATCCAGTTACTTGTTCAATGAGGTCATATGACAGGGAAGAAAAGCACTCTTCTGGGGAGGGAAAGCTAACCTCAGAAAGCGTGTCGTATTCATTCAACGACCTGGTGCGTGTCAGGAAACTGTTTTAAGTTCTGAAGATACAGCCATGAGTGAAGCAATCCTTGCCTTGTTGGAGCTTACAATAAAAACACAAAATTGAAAGATCCAGTACGGCAGATGGTGTGCCAGGGCAGTAACAGGCAGAGAAGGTGGATGGGAGCGAGAGGGGGTCTGGGTAAGACCTAAGGAAGGAACAGAAAAGGCCGTGTCATTTATCATTCAATCCAGGACATCTTCGAGAGTGAGAGGGGACACTGTTAATAACTGTACAGGACAGTTCAAACCAGGACTATCCCGGGCAAACTCAGGTACATGGACCTTACCCATAAAGCCCTTCAGGGTGAGGGCAGCAGAGGGAAGAGCAAGAGTGTGCCCGGGACAGCTGGGAAACCACTCAAGGGCGGGAAGGAAGCAGGAAACGAGGTCTGACGGCAGGGGCTCTGCTGGCTACTGTGACTCCTCTGCCACACTTTGTGGCACTTCTATAGCCCGTGTACCCGGAAGCGCCAGAGGGTTCTGTGCACAGAAGCTTCATGATCTGACTTCTATTTCAGAGGGTCACTCGGATTGCTGGGCTGGAAATAAACTACATGAAAGGACAAAAGGAGGACGCTGAGAGACCAGTTAGTGGGGTACCACCACAGTCCAAGCAAAAGATGACGGGCTAGGACCGGCGGAGGTGATGACATAAGGGGAGATTTGAGATCCATCCTGACAGGTCTGACATTAATTGGTTGTTGTACATGGTAACACAAATGAGAAGGATGTTTACCTAGTCCATTCTGTGGCTGGCTGACATAATTGACCAGGAAGCACAAGATCAAAGACAGGAGTTCAGCTCCTATGGGAGCCCAATGCTTCATTCGGCCCACCTCCCGATGACACCTGGCCCCTCTGGAAACACATGCTCCTGGTCCTAAAGGGACCGGGCAAAGGTCAGGATGATCCTACTTGACGTTCTCACCCAGACCAGAAAAAGAATCCAAGGAGCTCACACCTTCTCTAGGGAGCTGCACGTTCCAGAACATATTTATGGAATTGCGCACTTGCATCCCAATGAGAGAGAATAATTTTGTGAGCTGTTCAAATGCTTCTCACATAGGGCAGCTTGGTCGTGGAGGCACAAGTTCATTTGTCAATAAATGTGTCAACACCGTGGGGAGAAGATGAATAAAGATAAGCTACCTCCGTCTAGTGCAGAGACAGGCATAGAAACAAACAGCAGGATCATGATATGCCAAGTAGTACAACTGCCTAATGCATGTGGAGCTCTGGGAAAACATGCCGACCATCTCCTGCGAAGGCCTGGGGGCGAGACAGAACCACCAGGGAGGGCTTCAAAGAGAAGGTACTGCTGGGCTTGAATTATAAAGACTGAGCTGATGTCTACCAAGGAGAATGAGGGCTGAAGACAGGGGAAGAGCATATTCTGCAGGGGGGCCAATCCATGCAGAGGTGTAAAAGAACAAAGATCTTCAGAGGGGGGCGCCTGGGGGGCTCAGTCGTCAAGCATCTGCCTTCGGCTCAGGGCATGATCCTGGAGTCCCGGGATCAAGCCCCACACCGAAGCCTGCTTCTCCCCCTCTCACTCCCCCTGCTTGTGTTCCCTCTCTGGCTGTCTTTCTCTGTCAAATAAATAAATAAAATCTAAAAAAAAAAAGAAAGAAAAAGATCCTCGGAGGAGTCACAAGCAATGGCTGGAACATAACGTATGAACACAGCTGACAATGGCGGCTCTCATTCACCGAGCAGGCCCCATGCACGCCAGGCACCATTCCAAGCACCGTACGTGGGTTCTCACTGAGTAGCACCGATGATGAAAGTGAGACACACAGCGGTTACCTGGCTAGAGGGCCTCAGTGCTCCTTAGAAGTGGAGTCAGGACTCACCTCCCAAGAGTCTCTGCCTGACTTCCTTCTCTGTTCAGTGATGTGTGGAAGTGGTGACAAATGAGGACACAAGGCCGGCGGGAGACAGGTAATGACCAGCATCACAGGCCATGAACCACAGGGGGGGTTTATACATGGGAAGGGGAGGCTGATCCGATCCGGGACAGTACGGAAGAGGAATCAGTGGGGACAGGAGCAGCAAGATCACTTAGAAGGCTGCTACCATAATCCTGGCCGGAAACGACAGGGGTCTGAGCTTTGGCAGTGGCTGAGAATGGAGGGGAGGGGCCGGAGTCAGAAGGAAGAGGGGGTGAGGAGTTTCATTCTCAGTACACCAAGGATGAGGTACTCGGGAGTCACCCAAGCAGAGAGGCCCGTCAGGTGCACGGACGTACGGCACAAGCATGATGGTATCACTAGAGGGTCTTCCACAACCATCCCCAAATAAGGATTCTTTGAAACTTCCTTTTTCCCTCAAAGTAGATTTCAAAATTCCAAAAGACACATCTTCTGAGGAATCATCTGATCTACCTTAGCTATCCTCAGCCCAGAACCACTCCAGGGCTAGTCGGGGTAAATCCCGGTGCTGTCACCACTGGAGCCCAGAAGCCCCCCGTTTCAGGTCACCAGTAAAACTCGGGCAAGCTGTAGTCATGTGAGCCCCAGAGCAGCCCGCCCTAAAACAACCCACCCCAAACAGCCTGGGAAGATCAAAGTCTGGGTTCCTAGAAAATGGTCCCTTGGCTTAGCAAATGAAAAGGTTGCCTTTCTGATATTCTGAAGGAACTTTACAGGAGTTTGGCAGCCAGATAACATTTTCAGATGGTTATGGGTGCAGGCATAAAGAACACCCCCAAATTGTTATTCAGTTTGTTTTCTCATTTAAAGAGAATGAATAAGAGAGAGAGAAAGAGTGAAAGTGAGAGTGAGAGAGAGAGATAGAGAGAGAGAGAGGGAAGAAGGGAAGAAATGAATTAATTAAAATCCTTTAGGGATTCATTTACTACCAACTACTTTTCAAGACTTAGCCACAAACCTCTAGAAATACCACTGGATAAAGCTACCAACGAATGAAAGAACACTTCATTAACCAATCTCAAACGACTTCACTTTCACTACACCTTCTTTAAGCTAAGTTTTAGAAACGCAAGTTAGTTACAGAAAACTAAGAGAAGAGTAGCCCCATTTCCACCCTGTCCCCCAAGTTTTAATGGTCTTCACACTCATGTTGAACAATAGCTGTCCTGTCAGGCTTTCCAAAACCCGCCCTCACCCAACCCAACCCAACTCTGCTCCCCTACATCCTAAAGGTACTGTGAACAGCATGGTCGAAATGAGGAACACCAGTCTGAGTCAGGACGCCTGGCCACGGGCTTGAGAGATTCATGGTATATCTCTACACCTCTGGACGTTAAGTTGCCCCGTATGCAAAATATATTTAATAGCGTACGTCCTCCTAGGATGACTGCATGACAAGGTAGGTAGACAAGTGCTTCCAGAAATCATATAACCTGTATTAGTATAAGTTCATACTCTCCCCACCTCCACCTAGAACCCTCACCTGCTAAGTCTCTAAGGAACGGAATTCCATGCCTTCAAGTCTGAGGTCCTCACCCACTTGTCGAAGTAATAATGTCACCCTTGTCTTTTCTGATCTCACAACCGGAACCACCCAGTTTCCCTCTAGGCCTCTCCTGATTACTTTTATGCTACTGGGTGAGCCCCCTACTCGCAGATACGGAAGATGCTCCAGAGCAGAGGCTACTCCTGCTGTCTCTGGGGTCACCGTCCACACCAAGCTCCTAAGTGGCCCTTGGTCACGACTCACTGACAGGCCAATGACGAATGTGGCTTGACCAACGTGGTCTTGGCTGAAGACATGGTGTGCGGCACATTTATGATCCCATGCATTATACAGCGGTGCTTCTGAATAGGTCACCCAAGATCGTGGCTGAAAGGGTCCCAGAACAGCCCTGGCCCTGCTTCTCTGGTTCCCCGCGTCTTTTCTAGATGTGAGCCTGCAACTCTAAGCATCCCAGCTCCGTTACCTCTTGGACTGGTTACCTGCACCACTGCTAAGCAGGCTGACAGAAAGCTCTTCTGTTCCACTGAAGTTCAGGAAGGACATGCTGTCACCAGGCTGGCGGGAAGTGCTGTGCCTGCGGAGAACAGAGCCCAGCCACCTGGCTTAATGCAGACCATCACCTCTTTCATCCTGCTCACCCTGTATCCCAGGAGTTTTCATCGAAAACAGCTTGGAATATCCAGCCACACGGGCTGGCAACAAATGGGAGCCTTATCAGAGGCTACAGGGCTGCCGTGCTCGGCATGCGGGCCAGCGCTGGCCTCCTTGTGGCCTGCTTATCCTGCCCCGGCCCCCCAAAAACTACACTCCCACTGCCATATGGGGCGGTCCGCCCTTCCTTATCCTCGGCCTCCCTCTGCTCACACAGACTGGAGGATGTGAGGTGACGGAAAGAGGTACCAAGTTAAGCTAATAAAGAGGGTCACACCCTGCCCATATCTCCTCCAACCAGCATGTCGAGGTGATTAAAGCGGGGCCAAAGACTGCCCTTCGCCAAGGGTTTCCTGAGGCACCACAGGGACACTGAGGCCGGTGGGGCCCAGCTCGCGACTGTCAAGGCTTGCGTGCTTTACTCCCGCACTGACTCTCCTGGCTGCCTCGCAACACATGCACAGCTCGGGTTCAGGAGATATCTCCATGAACGCACACCTCGATGGCCACTGCTTTTAGCACAGACGACTTGTAAGCCCAACAGTGGCATTTCTCAGTGACCGAAATGACAAAAGTCCCAGACAGACTGCCTGAACACACAGCACTCGGTCTCACCCTTGGCTGGGGTTTAGACGAATCTCATGTTTGAGGCTTACAACGTGTGCTTTGAATGAAAGCTACAGCCCGTCCTGGGGGCATGTGAGGCAGCAGCGTCAGGCTGCTTGCTTCGCACCTGGCCCGGTGAAAGGGACGGCACTGACAAGGGAGGGCTTGACCTCATCCCGTCCCTGCAAGTCTTAGAAATATAATGTTTGGCCAGCAGACTGTCGGGCCACGGTCCTGGGTGTCGGGGAGCTTCTCAAAGTACCTTCTGGAGCCCTATGCACATCCTCACCTTCCAGCAGCTTCATGGTACGCTAACTCCAGCAGCTCTGCAGAGGACTGAGTTGGGTCCCTCTGCCCGCTGCCCTGCAGCTCCGCCATATTCTGTCGGGTCTGGTGATGGATCTGGATGGCCTCTCCGGATGGTCCTACCCAGACAAAGATCCACTGAGCATCATTCCCACCCAAGAGCTAGTGCTTTGTACTTAGCTTTACTCTTCCTTCTTTCCAGCTGCTGGGACATGGGTGCTGGGAGAGGCAGTCAGGAGAGCACACCAAGACGAAAATTACACACATGACCCTTCAGCTTCCCAAGAGGACATCTCCTCTTCTAAGCAGGACTCGCTCTCCTGTGGGGCCTCCCACTTGTCACCTTGTTCAGCCTAAGAATGCGTCAGGAGCCTCTGTCTCATGCATGTCAAGCTGAGATGCCGCGGACGAATACTGACATGTAGGAGTAGAGGGCCCCTCCCAGGAGAGCTAACACAGAGTAAAGAGCAAGGAACACAGGAGTGAAACGCCAGGGACCTGCTAACACATAACACGGAGACAACCGTGACTCTAGGCAGCAGAGGATGAACAGGAGTAGAGAAGACACCGGGTGGGCGGGAGAAGGTCACCACTCGCGAAATCTACTGGAAACATGCTTCCTAGGGAAGGAGAAGCTTCAGAGGCGAGTGTTCGGCAAAGTCAGCAGGAACTGAAGGAGAGGGCACCTAGGCAGAAGTAGTGATGTGTGTGAAATCCCAAATGTGGAGGAAGCAAAAGACAAGCAGGAGACCACCAGATGAACTTGGGGAAGAACAGAGCCTCGGAGGATGGGAGCGAGGAGTCGTCAAGAGGGGAGCCAGGCAAAGGAGGGCCTCAGCTATGAGCAGGCCAGGCGGGCAGGAGGAAGAAACAGAGGAAGTAGGGCCAGACAGCCCTGTTTTAGGAAAGTGCGCCGATGGTTGAGAGCAGGAAGAGCTGAAGGCGACACAAGAAACATCAACAGTTCTCGTAAGAGGATTCAAAGGGAGCCTGTGGGGATGACAACGTAGGCAAAGAGACATCAGAAAGAAACAAACCATGTGACTGATTATGGCGGGGAGAAGGGGGGCAAAGAAGAGTTTGGGAGTGACCCCCCATTACAGCCCAAACAACCAGATTCAATTCTCACTTATTCAACTTTTAAAACTAAAAGCAAGTGGAAAAGGAAATAACTAGACATGTGCAGGCATTCAGCGGGTCACTTCCACGAAAACCCTGGAGTTTAAAGCATCTGTTCCTTCCCAGCCCAGTCAGAGCCCATTAAGCTGAAGTTTAATTTTAGCACAGCTTTATAAAACCTTACTGTCATCCTCTGTAGGAGAGAACACAGATCAAAGAGGACAGGCTAGGAAAAACAGTGAATTTGAAGAAAAAAATTTTTTTCTAAGTTCTGATTGTTTATGAACTGTATTTAAATAAAATCATACAGAATGTACTTTTTATGTCAGGCTTCCTTCACTATGCTTGTAAATTTAAACATAGGTTTGGATGTGGTTGTAGTTCATTTCTATTTCTGTGTAGCATCTCATTATAAAAAATAGAACCCACTTATTTTATCCTTTTTTTATATTTATTTGAACAAAAAATAAAAATAGTTCACCCATTTCCCAAAAAAATGTTTTGTTTTGTTTTTAGTTGTCAGAGGCTCCTGAGAGAACACAGAGTAACATAACTTCCGTGTAACCGAGACAATAATATCACTATCCAGAGAGAGAGCTACGAGAGGAAGGAATAAACAAGAATGAGTGGCATTCGTCGTAAGAAAGAAGGCAGGTGGGACGCCTGGGTGGCTCAGTTGGTTGAGCGACTGCCTTCGGCTCAGGTCATGATCCCAGAGTCCCGGGGATCGAGCCCCACATCGGGCTCCCTGCTTGGCGGGAAGCCTGCTTCTCCCTCTCCCACTCCCGCTGCTTGTGTTCCCTCTCTGGCTGTGTTTCTCTCTGTCAAATAAATAAAATCTTAAAAAAAAAAAAAAGAAAGAAAGAAAGAAAGAAAGAAGGCAGGTGACAAAGTCCAGTCCTTTTCGAACAAAAATGAGAAGCCCTTAGATCTCCACAGCTCGGTTGTTAACAAAGCCCTTTCCAAGTGTGTCCTCAAGAATCCTCACAAGAACCCCCGGGGTAGGCAGAATGGCCATGGTTATCCCCATCTCATGGGTGAGGCACTAGAGGTGTAGAGACGTTCAGATACTTGACTAAGGCCACATGGTTGGTAAGTGACAAGGACCAGGACTGCAAGTCTCAAACGCGGGCTCTTTCCCAAGCAAGCAACTTACCCACAGGAAAAGTGTGCATCCAGCGCCTTCTGTTGGATGTGAGCTTCATGGGCATTCGTGAGGGGGCAAAGGGGTTAATGAGTGCCCGCTGGGGTGTGTATCCCCCAGGCCGCACATGCAGCATGGATTCCGCGCTGCCCACATGGAACCGCCCCGGGGCGCTCGAGTCTCGCTGCGGCGGCTCCATCATGTTCTCCAGGACATCTGTCAGTCGTGGTGGAGGCACGAAGAGAAAGCACAGAGCCGCGGTGAGACCAGGAATGGCCAGCAACCAGCCCAGCTGACCACAATCTTGGACATCATACATGTCAGGGAGTGAGAGAAATGAGTAAAATCACTGAACTATGATGAAATGGAACATTCGATTTACTTTGTAAATACTGGGGAGAGGGACGCCTGGGTAGCTCAGACACTTAAGGGGTCCGACTCTTGATTTCAGAGGACATAAGTAGGCAATCAAATAACACTGTGTCTAAAAAAAAAAATTATTAGGAGAAAAGAATGAAGAAGTGGATGCTTCCATTGTTGAGCAGGCAGAGAGGCAGCACGGTACTCAGACTCAGCCTGTCCTCCATCCAATGGCAGATGGCCCCCATTACAGAGATGCAGGCCACGGGCTATATGACCTAAGTGAATCAGACTTAAAACCCACAACCAGCTCCCCTGGTGTGCATCCCATGTTCACTAAGCAAGCACCCACGTTAGAAAGATACTGATGTCATGGCATCAAGGAATCTGACTTGTCCACCAATATTTAGCTAATGCCTACCAAAGAACCTGGCATACAGTAATAGCTGATTTACATGCAAGAAGAGAACACTCAGATCTCCATGAAAGCTCTATTTTTCACTGTTAGTTAATGAATCGATGCTCTGGTTTGCCAAATAAAAAAGAACATGGGCTACTTAGTTATCGTGAAAATAAAAGGAGAAAACCCAATTTTATTTATTTATTTTTTTTTAAAAGATTTTATTTATTTGACAGAGAGAAACACAGCCAGAGAGGGAACACAAGCAGGGGGAGTGAGAGAGGGAGAAGCAGGCCTCCCGCCGAGCAGGGAGCCCGATGTGGGACTCGATCCTGGGTCTCCGGGATCATGACCTGAGCCGAAGGCAGTCGCTTAACCAACTGAGCCACCCAGGCGCCCCAGAAAACCCAATTTTAAAAAAAGATAAGTTCGTGCTTTGAAAAGGATGAGAAATAAGACTAAGGGATAAAGTGGGTCAAAAATACATGCTTGTGTTCCCTCTCTGGCTGTGTTTCTCTCTGTCAAATAAATAAAATCTTTAAAAAAAAAAAAAGAAAGAAAGAAAAGAAAACTACTTTCAAAGCTACAATGTTATCTCCTCAGAGAGCTGCCTTTTAGAGTAACAAGGGTATTGAAAGAATTAACGTTTAGTTTAATTTAGCTCTTGTTACAGACCCTACCGGGAATATTTTTAGCAAAATGGGAGTAATTCTGCCATGCAAATTTAGAAATTTACAGAAAGTGGAAAAAAAAGTTCACCTAGAAAGTTGCAAATGTATTAAAAATTCCTTTGAATGCTAGAACTAATTAATGTAGGTGACATGGGTTATATACTATAGTCATGTAATCAAATATCTGTTCCTTTCCCTTTCAGCATTTCCTATTTATACTTAGAGCCAGTTAAAAAACAAACTTCTTTCTGTTGTCAAAATTTTCCTAGGCCTTTGGCACAGTGTATAAGGTACTGGAGCTGATGCCTTCCCCTTTAACATGCTGGGCCATAGAGAACACACCTCACCCTTGGGGAATCCCAGGAGGGCAACACAGGGCAGCTGCGTGCATACAACACTCCTAAGTCAATGGTCAAAAGTCAGAAGGGCTATGCTTCCTTTTATAGAACATCCTTGAAATTAACAAAATTATAGAGAAAGAGAGGATTAGTGAGATTGTGTAGCTACAGAGGGGTAGCACAAAAGAGCCTTGGTGTCTTAATTATGATAATAGTTATAAATAAATAAATCCACACATGTGATAAAACTGCATAGAAGGCGCCTGGCTGGCTCAGTTGGTAGAGCATATGACTCTAGATCTGAGTCATGAGTTCAAAACCCATGTTGGGCATGGCACTTCCTTAAGATAAAATAAAACAAAAAACCCTGCATAGACGTATAGACATACACACGCACAAATGAGCACATGTAAAGCTGGTGAAGTCTGAATAAACTCTGTGGCTTGCTCCAATGTCAGTTTCTATGGGTGTGAGGTTGTCTACAGTTTCACAGCATGGCACTTTGGGGAAAATGAACAAAGGTCCAGAGGAACTCCCTGTTGTGTGAATGTGTGTGTAATTTGCAGTTTTCCATGAATCCATAATGATTTCAAATAATAGTTGTTGTTTTTTTAAAGTCAGGAGGGGCCTATAGACTCCAGCTGTAGGTGCTGTTGGACGGCAGGATGAGACACAAAAAAAAGCAGCACCCATGCTCGTTACTGCAAGCCAGGTTAGCGGGTGACCGCGAGAGAAATCTTAAAGTGGACTATAGGGCCAAGGCTGTTGTAGGGATGGCAAAAATGGCAATGATAAGGAAGTAAGTAAACAGGGGCGGCTGGGTGGCTCAGTCGGTCAAGCGTCTGCCTTCAGCTCAGGTCATGATTTCAGGGTCCTGTTATTGAGCCCCGTGTCAGCCTCTCTGCTCAGCAGTGAGTCTGCTTCTCCCTCTGCCTGTGTGTCCTCTGTCTCTCATTCCCTCTCAAGTAAATAAAGTCTTTAAAAAAATTAAAAATTTACAATTTTTTTTTTAAAAAAGGAAAGAAGCAAATACCTTTGACTCTAGGCCTGCGAAAAGCTCTAATATAAGGAAAGGTATAGTGTTACAGTGAAGGGGGAAAAAGGTGTCAGAGGCACATACATACAACTCAGGTTATACTCATAGCACTGGCATGGGAATATTTAAGATGTGGGTCTTACACTCCATACCTGGTCACACCCTGTGCCCCTCAAGCCCCTGCTAGTGGGAAGGGAGTGTCCCCATCCGTCCCAGCTATGCCCATGCTTCAGCTCTCTGACCTCGAGTGCTGGTATAGCCCAAGGAGCTGCTGACTTCATACTGGTGCAGGTGGGGATGTGGGATCATCAGGATGTTGGCGCTCCTGCCCAGGGAGCTGTCGTCAGAGGCCTGGCTCCTCACTTCCTCGGTGGGCAGTGCGCGGCTGGGCAGGGAAGGGCTGGATGAGACGTCACAGGAGCTGGCGCTCTTCCGATTGTGACTCTCCCGCTCTCGCACAGACCTGACAGATGAGAGGCAAGGAGTTACCGACCAGCGAGTGATGCTGCCCCGCCCAGAACTGAAAACACCAAAACCAGTCACCAGCCCAAGCTACTTGGGAAACAAAAATCCCCAACGTGATCTATGAGTGGGAAGTGATGCAGCAGGCGTTGCCTGGACCAGCTTGAGACACGGCGTAAGAACTGCCCATTTCGAAATGGCCCAAGTCCCAGGGTCAGAGCCGCCAAGCAGTGACTGCTCCAGGCTACCTGATCGCCACGGATTCATCTCATAGCACTGGGAACGGGCAACTACGCAGGATACGATGTGAGAGAAAAGCACACAGTGCCACCGCAAGAGGCTTCCTGCATGAAAGACTGAGCCTAAATCTAATCAAGCCTCTTGAGGTCACTGCTAGTTTGTAGGAAATCCAAAGAGAGGACAAGTTAAACATTGTAACACATCGATCAGCCAAATGAGCAACACAATCTGTAGTTACAGAAAGAGATATTTCAATCAAATACAATGTCTGCATCACCTTTAGATCCCAATTCAAACCAAGCAAGTATAAAAACACAATCTTGAAACAACTGGGAAATCTGAGTGTAGACTGGCTAGTAGAAGATACGAAAGAATTATTCTTAATTTTGGTACTTGTGATTACTTATTCTTACCTGTCAGAGACATGTACTAGAATATTTACAGGTTTTTTTTTTTTTTTAAAAAAAAGGATTTGCTTTAGAATTCTCAAGCAAAATGTAAAATGTGGGGTAAATAATGAAATGAGTCTCACAAAACACTGGTCACTCTTCATTATATTACTCCCCATTTGGGCATGTTAGAACATTTCTCTAATAAAGGTTTAAAAAACAGTATATCCTTATTAAAACAAATTCCTTAAGGGGGAAACCTCTGGAAACAGGAGGAGGGAGGATCAAAAGGGGGGAAACCCAATGGGGAGACAAAAATTCAGAATGAAAAAGTTAGCAACTACAGATAGGGCTTCCTCTCTGGCAACAGAGCTGTTCACTTTCCGAAGGATTTTATCTTCAGTCAGAGCTTAAAGAGCCTGAAAATAGATCCCCTGGGCTGATCGTATGTATATTATTGCAACAGTAGGTGTCTGGACACCAGTGTATGCTCAGTCCTGCGCAGGGGACAGAGCGCCAATTAAAACAGAGTCTGAGGCGCCTGGGTGGCTCAGTTGGTTAAGCGACTGCCTTCGGCTCAGGTCATGATCCCAGAGACCCGGGATCGAGTCCCACATCAGGCTCCCCTCTCAGCAGGAAGCCTGCTTCTCCCTCTCTCGCTCCCCCTGCTTGTGTTCCCTCTCTGGCTGTTTCTCTCTGTCAAATAAATAAATACAATCTTTAAAAAAAACAAAAACAAACAAACAAAAACACAGTCTGTTTCCTCAGGGAACACATAACCTAGGTCTCTGAAATACGAGGTCTTGCCACCTTTGATTAGAATAAAGAAAACCAAGGATCTTGGACCATGAAAGCATTTTTAAATACTCCAAAGGGGGCACCTGGGTGGCTCAGTGAGTTAAAGCCTCTGCCTTCAGCTCAGGTCATAATCTCAGGGTCCTGGGATCGAGGCCCACATCGGGCTCTCTGCTCCGCAGGGAGCCTGTTTCCTCTGCTCTCTCTCTCTGCCTGCCTCTCTGCCTACTTGTGCTCTCTGTCAAATAAATAAATAAAATCTTTAAAAATAAATAAATAAATAAATACTCCAAAGGAAAGCACTACTGAGACCCTAAGCAGCATCTATGTGTGGGAGAGCTGTAGTTAGTGGCACTGAATGTTCTTAACATTTAGGAAATGTTTTGTCTGCGCTCTAAATGTTTTCATCTTAGGATGGGATGAGGAAAAAGGACAGAAGATAGTCACGTGGCTACTATAAGCTCATTTATCAATGTGAGGGAATGCATATTCTCCCAATCACTTGTGCTTGAATAAACTTGCAGATTACGAAATCTGGAAAATGGATTTGTAGTATTTGGTCAATGCAGGGGGTGGGGGAAGAGTCCTGGATAGAGATGGCTTTTCTTACATAATACTCAGAAATGAATATATTGGTAAATCTAACTGCATCACTATTAAAGACTATCATATGACCAAATACCATGGAGCAAATTTAAAAAGCAATTAAAGAGAAGTCTCTTGACTTCTGGGAATAAAAAACCCAAAAGAAACCATATGCCATAGGATCTGTACATATTAGTAGCAGCCCAGTGAGAAGGTTCTATAAGCTGCAAATCGTGTCTCTTGATCAGAAAAAGCAGAACACTCTTTTTATTTGGGGAAAATACTTCCTACAAATATAGCTAACAAAATGGGTGGGCCAGAGAACCTGGAGACAGAGTCCCCAATGACCTACATGGTATGGCTTCTACTGGCTAATTTTAATTTAAAACATTTTCAGGGTTGCACTCATGAAGGTCCCTACAGGCCCTCAGGTTTTCCTGAGCAACTTTTATATACACCCCAAAGTGAATCTGGCAAAAAACCTGCAGGTGGCGAGGCGCTGAGCCCGGGATGGGCCTGGCAGCCTGAACACTTGGGCGTCGTAGGCATCATAATCTACTTGGATCGGAAGGGCATTCTCGGATTCTTTTGGAGTCCCAAGAGCTGAAAATGCAAAAAGCACACAAATTGTCACTAAAACGCACTTCAAACAGATGCCTTCAGAGGGCCTTCATCAAAATCTGCAAGGTACAGATGATCACTAGCATGTCCTCCTGAGAAAAGTGGAATAACCCATTCATCGGGTCGTTGGAATCCAATGACTCACATGTTGAAGTGATGTAGAATATGACATCAGCACTAGGGTACCTAGGTGCTCAGTCAGTTGAGCATCCAACTCTTGATTCTCGCTCAGGTCATGATCTCCCGGCTGTGAGACCAAGCCCCACATCGGGCTCTGCACTCAGCGTAGAGTCTACTTTAGATTCCTCTCTCCCTCTCCCCCCCCTGCCCACGCCTGCTCTTGCTCTCTCATTCGCTCTCTCTCAAAATAAATTTTAAAATCTTAAAAAAAAATAGCATAGGGCGCCTGGGGGGCTCAGTGGGTTAAAGCCTCGGCCTTCGGCTCGGGTCATGGTCTCAGGGTCCTGGGATCGAGGCCCACATCGGGCTCTCTGCTCAGCAGTGACCCTGCTTCCTCCGCTCTCTCTGCCTGCCTCTCTGCCTACTTGTGGTCTCTCTCTGTCAAATAAATAAATAAATAAACCTTAAAAAAAAAAAAAGAGCTCTTTAAAAAAAAATAGTATAGCAGTAAATAAAGGGAAGGTTTTGGTAGTATTTCATTCTTCTGTGATCCCACTTTAAAAAGATCATCTTAATATGTAGTGTGTTAGTACTTTAAAATTTTCTACCCAATCCCCACAACTGACCTAAGGAAAAGAAAAGCAAGATTTGCCACCATCCATTTCGCAGCTGACGGGATGAAAATATACAAAGTGTTTAAGGGACCTTCCAAAGGGAACTCTAGTCTCCCAACTTGGCCATGAACTGCTTATGCGGCCTCATGTGATCTTGTTGCCATGGCTTAGCTGACTCTAACAGGGATGAAAGAAGGTCACAAAAAATACTCACATGTATCACGGCCATTTTTTGCTTTCTCAGAGGCAGGCTGTAAAGTTAAATAGATAATTAATGACTCTCTCCTCTGCCAGAACAGAACTTAGCACAAGGCACAGTATGCAGGTTGCTGCTCTCCAGGGGAGGGACGGTACCATACCCCTCACTGTAACCGACGGACAGGCAGGAGGGAACGCTTAAGGCCCACCTACCTCAGTGTCAGGCCCTGCCAGGCCCACCGCACACCTTGGTCACCCTCAAATCTCTCTCCAATGGGGACATACACCCCATCTTCAGGCAAGGGTATTCAATTCCAAAGAGAAAAGGGGACTCGTTTAAAGTCCCACAGTTAGCAGCTGGCAGAGCCAAAATCCAAGCCCAGACCTTCATGCTCTTGGTCAGTCCACCATGGCTAGCTTCTACCTGACCCCAACGCCTGCATGCATGCTTCCCATCACCATGGTACTCTCACCGGTCTGCCTGCACCTACAAGAGCTCAGCACTCGGTGAATCACCCTGTTTGCTGAAATGGCATACAGAGGTAGAGAGAAAACAGAAAGAGTTGCTTCCCCTCCCCACAAAATAAGTATTTTTCAGGACCCTTCAAACTTTCATAACAATACTCATTCTTTCTTCTTTAAAATGATCGTGTTGAGGGGTGCCTGGGTGGCTCAGTCGTTAAGCACCTGCCTTCTGCTCAGAGTTCGGGATCGAGCCCCACATCGGGCTCCCTGGTTGGCAGGAAGCCCACTTCTCCCTCTCTCACTCCCCCTGCTTATGCTCCAACTCTAGCTGTGTTTCTCTCTATCAAATAAACAAAATCTTTAAAAAAAATAAAAACAAAAAAATATAATAAAATGATCATGTTGGGGCGCCTGGGTGGCTCAGTTGGTTAATGTCTACCTTTGGTTCAGGTCATGATCCCAGAGTCCCGGGATCGAGCCCTGCATCAGGCTCCCTGTTCAGTGGAGAGCCTGCTTCTCTGCTCTCACCCTCTCACCCCACTCATCTTCCCTCTCTCTCTCTCACTCTCTCTCTCTCAAATAAATAAAAATCTTTAAAATAACATAAAATGATCACGTTGCAGGGACACCTGAGTGGCTCAGTCAGTTAGGCAACCACCTCTTGATTTCAGCTCAGGTCATGATCTCAGGGTCATAAGATGAAGCCCCACGTCAGGCTCCACACTCAGCAGAGACTCTGTGGGAGATTCTCTCTCCTTCTGCCCCTCGCCCCCACTCACAGACATGTGTGCATGCTCTCGCTCTCTCTCTCAAATAAACATACCTTATAAAAGAAAAAAAAACAAACATAAAATGATCATGTTTCAGAGAAGTTCCTCTGTGTTCCACTTTTCCCAGTAGGGTTGTGATGAAGGCATAAAACCTCAGAGGGCAGGGGGTGGCCCTTTCTGGGCACAGTCCCCTCTCCCAGCACTTCACTACGAGACATGGCTTTTTCAGGAGTCCTCATTATCCTTGAAATCAATACTTTCCTTATTAGACAAGTAACATTATCCCAAAATCCCCCCCAGAAAGGAAGAAATGGCCCTGATGCTACTAACACAGCCACGTGGGACAGCTCTGAGCATTCAGCCCCGGTAGAAACAGGCAGATGGGTGAGAGTGCATGGTGTGCCACTTACCTTCCTATGACATCAAAAACACCCTTTAAGGTTCTTAAGACTGGCATTTTTCCTGGCTGTGAATATATTCCATCGAGTGGATATCTCATGGTTTATTTGGTCATTCCCTAGTATCTTCAACTTCTCGCTCTTATGAATCATATGGGACAAGCACTTTACTTGCATTCAACAACCTCAGTTCCTTCCACAGCCCACAGGGCCAAAGCGGATTATCTGACTAAGTGGCATGAACATCTGCACTGCTCTTGATGCACATGGCTAAGCGCACACCACCCAGGTGCTCAGCACCCACTTCTCCGCTTTTCCCAGGACTTGGTATGATTATTTTGTTTTAAGCCTACCTGGTAAGCAGGGATGCCTGGTTGGCTTAGTCTGTACAGCATGCAACGCTTAATCTTGGGGCTACAAGTTTGGGTGTAGCAATTACTTAAAAATAAAATGTTTAATGGGGCGCCTGGGTGGCTCACTTGGTTGGGCGACCGCCTTCGGCTCAGGTCATGATCCTGGAGACCCAGGATCGAGTCCCATATCGGGCTCCCTGCTTGGCGGGAAGCCTGCTTCTCCCTTTCTCACTCCCCCTGCTTGTGTTCCCTCTCTCGCTGTGTTCCTCTCTGTCAAATAAATAAAATCTTAAAAATAAATAAATAAATAAAATGTTTAAAAAAATAAAGTAAAATAAAATAAAACCCAGTTGGGGAATAAAAAATAATCCTATTCTTATTTGAATTTGCATTTCTTTACCAGTAAGATTTGATCTTTTCGTCCTATCTCCCCTTTGGTGCGGAACGTGCCCATGTCTCTGTTCCCAGGGGTATCGGAGAGGCCCCAGGATCTGAATAAACCAGTCACATCATCACAAGAATCATTTTTTTCATTATTAACGAACTACAAATGATTGTCATACTTTTCCCAAGATGTTTCCTACAGTCTGGGGGTTTGCCTTGTTATTGATGTAATTAATGTGGACAATTCTAAAGTTCTAAGACGAGTATGTTAAGCATATTAATGACCATGGTGGAGAAGGGCGTCTCTTGGGACCAAAATAGCCGCGTTGGTGAATGACACTGCACGAAGGCTCTGCAGGGTGGTGACACCTACCTTCTGTCCTGCCAGCTTGATTCGCGGGGTGAAACTGTTGCAGAAGAGCTGGCTTTTGGACGTGTAGAAACTGAAAGAAGAAAAGGCCAGTGATTTGAGTCCTTCATTCTCAACTTCAAGACACGGCTAAAACCCCAGCCTTGGATCAGCCCTCTTGTGACTGCGCATGTCTCAGGCTTCACTAATTCTCCTAATTCTCACTTGTTCTGTAGTTACTATGACACATTAAAGATGGTTCTAAATACTGTTCTTCAATTCTCCATGAACTGTTTCAGGCTAGCCCTGATTCCTAACTGGACGAGAACCTCCTCCTTGTGACAGGGATTAAATCTATTTATACCATGCTACTTTTGCATCTTGATACTTGGCATGATGCTGGGCCAAGGGTGGTCCTTATTACTCAGGTCGACAGCATTTGGTAAGCAAGAATAACTCAGGCAAGGAAAGAAAAAAGTGGTCTCAAGAAAAGGTGACAGAGAAAAGATGCTCAGTCCATTGAGCATCTGACTCTTTATCTTAGCTCAGGTCTCGATCTCAGGGTTATGAGTTCAAGCTGTGCATTGGGTTCTACGCTGGCCATAGAGTCTACTTAAGAAGAAAGAAAAGAGGGGCGCCTGGGTGGTTCAGCTGGTTAAGCACCTGCCTTCGGCTCAAGTCATGATCCCGGAGACCTGGGATCGAGTCCCGCATCGGGCTCCCTGCTCAGCAGGAAGCCTGCTTCTCCCTCTCTCTCTCCCCCTGCTTGTGTTCCCTCTCTCGCTGTGTTTCTCTCTGTCAAATAAATGAAATCTTTAAAAAAAAAAAGAAGAAGAAGAAGAAGAAAGAAAAGTAAAGAAAGAAAAAGAAAAAGAAAAGAAAAAAGAGAAAGGAAGAGAAGGGAAGGGAAGGAAAGAAGGCACAAACCATCAAATTCCTATCTCTTTGAAAAGGCAGTATCAATAGCTAACCAGTGGACTGTCAGGCAACCTGAGTAACTAACACTTTATCTGCACAAGAAGATAAGAATACTAACTGCGGTGAGACCTGGAGTCCAATCAGCCCCTGGCAACTGGCCCCTCCAAGTGGTACCAAGGAAAGGACTGTGTCGAGGAAGTGGCTCTTTTTCCAGATATCAATTACAGAAGATCTGAGTGGAAGTGATGAATCACTAAGTTCTACTCCTGAAATCAATATTACACTATATGTTAACTAACTTGAATTTAAATAAAAATTTGAAAAAATATAAATAAAAAAGATTTGTGTGGCAAGTGCCGTGAGGCAGAAGAATGGGTTTCTGTTAGATTTATCCGCATGGAGCTGCTGTGCTTGAGGGTCAAACCAGTCTACTATCACAGCTTCAAATCATTTAAACCAGTAGCTTCAGCTTTGCCACGACCTGCTGTTCAACCCTCGCAAGCCAGTCTACCTCTCTGAAACTTGGGTTCCTTACCTGGGCAATGACTTAAGGTCTCTATGATCTCCAAAACAGACTCCAGAGATAGTCTGTGATATCCCCCAAATCCCAGCTTCACAGCTCTTCTATATCTCCTATTAACTTACTTTCTGTATCAATTTTCATTACTAACCCAGTAATATTTGGAGTGACAATTTTTCACTGAAGACCATTTTTCAGGTAAGCTTACCATGCATGCTTCAGGTAAGCTTACCATGCTTCAGGTAAGCTCTCTGGCCTTGTGGGATGCTTCTGAAGAGGCCTGTGGACAGGATGAGAACAATGGCCCCTAGGAGCAGTCATGCATCTCAGGCCACGAGCCCTCTTTGCTCCTGTCCCTGGCTGGCTCAAGCAAACAAGACTCACAATGAGAAATGAAAAGCAGGCCTCAGGCCATCCCAGCTCTCAAATTCTGAAGTCCCACCTGGGGGAATCTATCATCCATCTTAAATGGCATCAGAGAGCCAATTTGGCATAAAAAATGATGAATCCAGGGGCGCCAGGGTGGTTCAGTTGGTTAAGCGACTGCCTTCGGCTCAGGTCATGATCCTGGAGACCTGGGATCAAGCCCCACATCGGGCTCCCTGCTTGGTGGGAAGCCTGCTTCTCCCTCTCTCACTCCCCCTGCTTGTGTTCCCTCTCTGGCTGTGTTTCTCTCTGTCAAATAAATAAAATCTTTAAAAAAAAAAATGATGAATCTGGAAACCTTCAAGTTATTATTAATTAAAATTAAGAGAAAATTACAGTGCATAAATTCATATATAATTTTTTGTGTGCTCCAGCTACTCTGTCCTTTAATTATTTCCTAAACTAAACATAAAACCATGAATTACGGTATAGAATTAAATGGTAGCTACTTTCTTATGGGCAAAAGAATCTGAATGTCTGTCTAAAGATTACAAAGCCCAAACTAATTCGAGGGCTGACAAAAAAGAAGACACATTTCTCTCTGAAATAAGTGAAAAATCAAAAGAGTTTAAAATACTATTTTACTTGGACCAAGTTTCTAAAACGACAGTAACATAAACACAAGATTCTGAAGACAGCCTCTTGGGAAGCAGGCACTTTTTCTTAAAGTGACTTCGAAAAGCAATGCGGTGACAACATGCAAGACTGAGCACCACTGAGCAGTTACACACGCATGGCATGGGCCTAATGGAATCACACGGATGGCCGCCAGAGAGTCTCTCACTGGGCAGAGAAGGGAAAGGCATACTCAGAGCAGGATAGTCACCGGGGGACCAGACCATACTGACACAGGAGGCCAAAGCACTCTTCCTTCTTGATGCTTCACCTAGGAATGACTAGAGCTGACCACGAGCAACTAGCATATAAGGACAACGTGGCCCATGACAAAGGGAAAGGAAAGACCACAAGGCCAAAATCAGCATTTGTAATCGATTTTCAAGCTGGTCTCCAGCAAAGACTTGCGAATAAACAGAAGACAACGTTACAGGTTCTGTTCAGCGTGGGACACGGCCGAGCAGTCTTCTGCCCCTCGTGGAGTGCTGGCTTAAAACAGACAAACCAGAGAAGGGCAGAATGCTCTAGAAGCACTACAGAGAAGGTGATTCCTGGCTCTCCAGGACACCACAGGAAGAACTCACAGAGGAGCGATGTTGGGGGTGGGTCTTAGAGGGTAAACAGGCATTTGCGAGGAAGAGGGCAGCTAGAGCGGCCCTCCAGGCGGAAAGACTCAGAAGAGGGAGAAGTGTGCGTCTGCTATGCCGAACAAAAGAGGGCAAGAGGTGGGAGAAGAGGCCTCAGGGGTCAAACACTTTAGTCTTCATCACGCTGGTGTGAAGAACCAGAGAAAAAGAGCACCAGGATTTAGTTTTCATGAAATGACTTTGGTAACCAGGAAAAGCAGCAGTTGACAGATGTTGGTCCCCAGACCCCCACGGGGTGACATCTGGGCCTACCACCTCAGGAAAAGTGGACTTTTCCTTATACTAAAGTGAAAAAAGTACTTTCTCACTACTGTGTATTTGGCTGCAAGTAAGACTTTTATGATCTTACCCCTCTCATGCTCTCTCATTCTCTAAAAAATAAATTTTAAAAAAAAGTGGGGGGCTGGGGCGCCTGGGTGGCTCAGTTGGTTGGGCGACTGCCTTTGGCTCAGGTCATGATCCTAGAGACCCGGGATCGAGCCCCACATCGGGCTCCTTGCTCGGCGGGAAGCCTGCTTCTCCCTCTCTCACTCCCCCTGCTTGTGTCCCCTCTGTGGCTGTGTTTCTCTCTGTCAAATAAATAAAATCTTTTTAAAAAGTGGGGGGCTGTTGCTTAAGGGAAAAAATTAGAAAGGAAATAAGAAACCACTGGTCTGAATAACTGATTCTCAAAGAGGGGAGTAGGGAACGAGGCAGGATTCTGCCACCCAGTAGGCATGTGGTAGTGCAGCAGACACTGGATTTTTTTGATTTTGTTGTTTTTTGTTGGTTTTTTTTTTGTTGGTTTTTTTTTAATAAGGTTTTCAAAGGAACAGCTTAACTCTCTCCAGGATTTTTGATAGGAAAATTCACATAGCCACGGTTCTTGTCGATATTTTGGTTGTCCCCCTGGGGTGGGTGGAAGTCAGGGGTGCTGCTCAACATCCTAGAAGGCACAGGGCAGCCCCCAACCACAAAGATGATCAGGCCCAAAATGTCAGTTGTGTCGAGGTTGAAAAACCCTGCTCTAGAAGATGGACTGAAGGAGAGAAATCAGAAATAGACACACTATCAAGATTATTGCAGTTATTCGAGGTGCCTACGGGGCTCAGTCGGTTGAGCATCTGCCTTCAGCTCGGGTCATGATCCCAGGACCCTGCATCGGACTCTCTGCTCAGCAGGGAGCCTGCTTCTCCTTCTCCCACTCCCTCTGCTTCTGCTCTGTGTCAAATAAATAAATAAAATCTTAAAAAAAAAATAAAGGGGCGCCTGGGTGGCTCAGACATTAAGCAACTGCCTTCGGCTCAGGTCGTGATCCCGGAGTCCTGGGATCGAGTCCCACATCAGGTTCCCTGCTCAGCAGGAAGCCTGCTTCTCCCTCTCTCACTCCCCCTGCTTGTGTTCCCTCTCTGGCTGTGTTTCTCTCTGTCAGATAAATAAATAAAATCTTTTTTAAAAATTTAAAAATAGAAATATTATTGCAGATATGCAAAAATATGAGGGTAGGAAAGGTAGTAGCACTGAGAGAGGCATGAGAGACACGCCTCCCCCACCCCCGAGTCTCAATCAGCAGAAACGCTGAGGCCTGTCCCATGTTCTACAGAGAATGCCCAGCACAATGTTCATCTGCTATGATCTGGGGGAGCTGGGAATCATAGGACTTAGGGCTAATAACAGAAATAAATCCTTCAAATTTGCCTTTATTTTCACTCTAAACTGTTTTTATGTTACTGCCACTGCTTTCCATTACAAAAGCTCTAACCAAATGTTGGAACTTTGGTTTCTGTGTTTTCTATAGAAAAGTTTTTATCAGAACTTTCCAGATGGAGGGGCCCCTCGTGGCACAGTTGGTTGAGCGACTGCCTTCGGCTCAGGTCATGATCCCGGAGACCCGGGATCGAGTCCCACATCGGGCTCCCTGCTCAGCGGGAAGCCTGCTTCTCCCTCTCTCACTCCCCCGCTTGTGTTCCCTCTCTGGCTGTGTTTCTCTCTGTCAAATAAATAAAATCTTTTAAAAATAAATAAATAAATAAATAAAAAGAACTTTACAGATGGGAAGAGAAAAATGGCAAGGAAATTACTCAAAACCCGCACCACCTACCACGAAACAGGGTCACACTCACCTGTGGTTTATCCAGTGAGGAATATTATAGTCATCGCCCAGACGAGAATCATGAGGACCATTTCGATTATGTAGCTAGAAGGGAAAAAGGCCAGGGCACACATCAGCTACGAAACAAGGACGATGTGGAACTGCTCCAACTTTTCTGTTCTGAAGTGCTCGCGCGCTCTCTCTCTCTCTCTCTCTGTCTCTCTCTAAGATTTTATTTATTTGACAGAATGAGAAACAGTGAGAGAAGGAACACAAGCAGGCAGAGCCAGAGAGGGAGAAGCAGGCCTCCTGTAGTGCAGGGAGCCCGATGTGGGGCTCAATCCCAGGACCCTGGGATCATGACCTCAGCCAAAGGCAGACACTTAATAACTGAGCCGCCCAGGCGCCCTATTCTGAAGTACTCTCAAGCCAAAATCGAATTACCTTGAACAACGGGACGGCATGTAATGGTTGTTCCCCCATGCATACCAAGTCCACACCAATTCCTAAAAGAGACGGAAAATGAAAGAGTTTGGGGTGGAGGTGGGAAGAAGCAGAGAAAAGCGCCCCAATCTATTAACAGGACTATTTAACCGGGTCAAGGTAGGAGGCAAAGCCGACTTCCCATCCTATGATTTAGAACCTTGTTTGCCTACAGAGCAGAGAAGTAAATAGATGTGTTTTGTCTCTTTCCTCTTTACCAGGTCCCATCATCGCCTGCAATTATTAAACATGCTTGACAATTAGGCTTTGACGGCTTTGTAAATTATGATTTGTCAAAAAGACAACCCAGGCCCCCATTACTAAAGTTTCAAGGCCAGAAAGGAAAAGGAGCCTTGTTATTTCAGTAAAAAAGCAAAACAACCTCTATCACTTAATGGACTTACTTTATGGACAATCAGGATTTACACTCCACCTCCATCTTGCTATTGAAGCACAAATTTAATGAGGCCAGGGGCACAAGTTGGTGAAGCCGGGCACATCATGGAGGGAGGACTGGATCACATGATCTGATGGTCCTCCCCAGGGGAGGCTGATGGCACACTGGTTCCTCAAACAGTCCCCCCAAAAAGAGTTCTCCAGTGTCATACATGTTTGTGAAAGCCTGAGTACCGTTAGAGATAGACGGGACACCCTAACATACTAAAACCTGCAGTTAGAGAATCTGCCTAAACTGTGTATGACCCAGCATTTCCCAAGCCAACTTGACCATGGAACTTTTTTGTCCCCTAATATTATTCACATCTCCAGGATCTCTGATGTACAGAGCCAGGAAAAGCTCAGAGTTCTCAGGGTAAGCCAGGCTATAAACCCTTGGAGAGCACAAAGCCGGGAGCATTACCATTATCGATCATCCGCTGCTTGGTCAAGATCATGAGGAGACGGTCCACTTCAAACACACCGACCCCAGGCGTGATGACCACGGACATCTGCCCCGTTCGGTCAAAGTTGCGGTTGATATAGTGCTTGTCAAACACTTGAAAGAAAGAAAAAGTTCTCAAAATGAAGAGGTTACAGCTTTGCAGAAACCAGCCACTGGAGAGCCTCTCTGTGCCCTCAGAGTATCTTGTCTATGCTTCTTTGCACCAACAGCCACATTCTGACCTCAATTCTAGTTACTCATGTGTACATCTGCCTCTCCCCATCTACATTAAGAAATGCTTGGGGCGCCTGGGCGGCTCAGTTGGTTGGGCAACTGCCTTCGGCTCAGGTCATGATCCGGGAGCTCCGGGATCGAGTCCCACATCGGGCTCCCTGCTCGGCGGAAGGCCTGCTTCTCCCTCTCTCACTCCCCCTGCTTGTGTTCCCTCTCTGGCTGTGTTTCTCTCTGTCAAATAAATAAATAAATAAATAAAACATTTTAAAAAAAAGCAAACAAAAACTGCTTAAACACAAGACTATGTCACTGTTGCCATCGCTAACACCCCTCATTGATACCTAATACTTGCCTTGTGCAGCATTAAATGCTCAAGTTTCATGTAATTAATTCATGTAATCCATAAATGAGTCTGTACTGAAATTTACAAAAATCAAATATTAATTTAAGACATAATTAAAAGGGTGGACTTTGGGGGCACATGAATGGCTCAGCTGGTTAAGCGGCTGCCTTCGGCTCAAGTCATGATCTCAGGGTCCTGGGATTGAGTCCTGCATAGGGCTCCCTGCTCAGCAGGGTGTCCGCTCCTCCCTCTCCCTCTGCCCGCTGCTCCCCCTGCTTGTACTCTCTCTCTGTCAAATAAATAAGTAAAATCTTAAAATGAAGGAATGAATGAGTAAACTTTGTAAATCTGGCAAGTTAATTTTTATTTCTGTCCTATACAATCCTGACTTTAGAAAACCAAAGATGTTTCAATATGACAAAAAGATTGACTGACACAAGACCCTGTGCTTTAGAATCCGCAGCACAGCTGAGTGTAGACTCATGGGCAGGTTACCTGTACAGTGAAGCGGCCACACATCACTTCCCCCCTGGCAAGTGCCAATGGATGCCTAAGCAGAGCTGGGCTGATCAGACTCCGCTGGGACCACAGAATTCTGAACAGAGAGGAGAGTGCTGACAGCAGAGCTGGGAGCTGAACACTGCTCTAGGAATATCTGCTCCTGCAATCCCTAGAGCCACCTTGGCCCCACCTTCTTCTGCATGATGTTCAAGCCCTTCCTGGTGGCCCCACCAGGTCCCTATATCCTGACCGTAAGTTTCCCTTTTGCAAACAAAGCGCATCAACTAACACATAAATGTAGGGACAAACCTTCTAAAGAAATCACACCACACTGTTAACAAGGTTCCCTCTTGGAAGGGAACTGACAGTAGAGGGAGGGGGGAGATCTTCATTTTTACCTGATACTCCTCTGATTATTTGAATTCTAGGAACATGAGTTTCTTTTGTAAATTGTTTTTTAGTTCTTTTTGTAATTAAAAAAAAATTTTTTTTAATTACCTAGAAGCAACTGAGGGATGAGGTAGAAAATAGCAAGAACACCATTTTAGTGAAACAGCAGAAGGAAGATTCCTTCCAGCTATTTACTCTGAGGTCACCCTGAGAAGCAGATAAACAGCAAGCTAATTCCCAGCAGCAGATCCAAGAGCTAATGTTGGCCATTACAACCATCCAATCAGAAGTCATTGCTTTCGATTGATCTTTGGGGCAGGCAGCTGGGGAGATTATCAGCTGGGTCTGCGTCTTTGGACATTGGTAAAAAGGAGTTCACAGCCATGTGGTACACAAGATGCCAGCTCACCAAGGCTAGTATCCTTACTCACCATTGAATGACAGATTGATGGCCTCTAGGTAGTTTCCCTGTGCTGAGGTAGAATTGTCTCCTTGAGGAAAACCCTCTGAAACAAAAGACACAAGAGAAGGAAAAGTATCCCGTGAAAGATGAACTCTAAAAGAGCAAGTGGAAAGTGGCTCCACAGCGCCCCCCGACCCTGTGGCAGGGACATTACTGAACTTACTGCACACCTATGAACAGCTGGACCCAAGTGGAAATAGAAACCCGACCAGAAGCAGAAACTATGGCCAGCACTGGGAGGGAGGCAGGCGTGAACCTCGTCACCTCCCAGCCCCCACCCTCCGCCCCCTTCCCCGCCGCACCTCCTATCACACGGCTGCAGTACCTGCCTGTTCCAGTCGCACCAACACCGGGTACTGGATGAAGAGTTTTTTAATGGTCACAAGGAGTGACGTCCACTCTTCTCTCCTCTCATTCTGCACCACCACTCTGAAAAGAATATTGTCATAAAACACTGAACAGCTACTATACATATCAGGTCCTTCACAGGGTTTTGAAGGAAAGAAGACGAGATTCCCAAGGTTAGGGTAATTTAACATATAATAGGAAGTATTAAAGTCAAATGCACCTAACAACATTAACAAAGAAATGTAATCACATAAACAGTCACATAGATTGAAAACAAAAAATATTTAAAAAACTGCCTTGAGATTATATTAATGCCTAGCATTGATTAGGAATATGAAGTTTTCACATAATGAATTACAATTAGGGGGCATATAAAAAACCCAAAGAAAAGATCTATATGTATGTTTTCTATATCCAATAAATATGTCTAGGTCAGGAAAGTAGATCAGTAGAAAGGGATGGGTGGTGAGAGACTTGCTGGCTCACTCGATGGGGTATGAGGTTCTTGAACTAAGGTTGTGAGTTTGAGCCCCACGCTGGGTATAGAGATTACTTAAAAATAAAATATTTAAAACTAAAATAAAAATAATTAAATTTAAAAATAAAAATAAAAACAAATGAAAAGGGGCACCTGGCTGGCTCAGTCAGTTAAGTGTCTCCCTTCAGCTAAAGTCGTGATCCTGGAGTCCCAGGATCGAGCCCCTCTTTGGGCTCCCTGCTCGATGGGGAGATCACTGCCTCGGCCCCTCACCCACTCATGCTCTCTCGCTCTCTCTCTCTTAAATAAATAAAATCTAAATACATACATACATACATACGGGGCACCTGGCTGGCTCATTCAGTAGGGCTTGCAACTCTTGACCTCAAGGGTTCTGAGCTGGAGCCCCACTTTGGGCATGGAGATTACTTAAAAATAAAATCTCTAATTTTTTTTATTTTATTTATTTATTTGAAAGAGAGAGGTAGTGAGAGACATGAGCAGGGGCAGGGGAGAGAGGAAGCAGGCTCTCCGCTGAGCAGCGAGCCCAATTCAGGGCTTGATCCCAGGACTCTGAGATCATGCCCTAAGCCAAAGGCACATCTTAACGAACTGAGCCACCCAGGCACCCCTTAAAAATAAAATCGTTAAAAAGGGGGCACCTGGGTGGCTCAGCCATTAAGCATCTGCCTTTGGCTCAGGCCATGATCCCGGAGTCCCAGGTAAGAGCCCCACACATTGGGCTCCCTGCCAGGTGGGAAGCCTGCTTCTCCCTCCCTCACTCCCCCTGCTTGTATTCCCTCTCTACCTTTCTCTCTGTCAAATAAATAAATAAAATCTTTTTTTTAATTTTATTTATTTGACACAGAGACAGATCACAAGTAGGCAGAGAGGCAGGCAGAGAGAGAGGAGGAAGCAGGCTCCCTGCTGAGCAGAGAGCCCAAGCAGGCCTTGATCCCAGGACCCTGAGATCATGACCTGAGCCGAAGGCAAAGGCTTTAACCCACTGAGCCAGGCGCCCATAAATAAAATCTTAAAAAAAAAGTCTTTAAGAAAAAAAGAAGCAATGGGTGGGAATCTTTTACTGTAGACCTTCTGAATCTTAAAATTTTTGAACCATGTAAATACATCGTAAAAAATAAAATTTAAATCTAAATGAAAAAATACATTTTTGGGGCTCCTGGGTGGCTCAGTTGGTTGGGCGACTGCCTTCGGCTCAGGTCATGATCCCAGAGACCCAGGATCCAGTCGACTCCACATCTAGCTCCCTGCTCGGCAGGAAGCCTGCTTCTCCCTCTCTCACTCCCCCTGCTTGTGTTCACTCCCTGACTGTGTTTCTCTCTGTCAAATAAATAAAATCTTTAAAAAAAAAAAAAAGAATGAAAGAAAAAATACATTTTCATTAATCTAGCAATTGTATTTTTTTAAAGATTTTATTTATTTATTTGGCAGAGGGATAGAGAGAGCCAGAGAGTATAAGCAGGGGGAGTGGCAGAGAAGAAGGAGAAGTAGGCTCCCAACTGAGCAGGGAGCCCAATGTGGGGCTCAATCCCAAGATGCTTGGATCATGACCTGAGCCAAAGGCAGTAGCTGGCAGTAGCTTAACTGACTGAGCCACCCAGGTACCCCAAATCTAGCAGTTTTAACACTAGAATTTATCCTAAAGAAACACACAGTGGGGGGGGGGGGGCGGGGGTCCTGAATGGCTTAGTTTGTTAAGCATCTGCCTTCAGCTCAGGTCATGATCTTGGGTCCTTGGATAGAGCCCTGAATCGGGCTCCCTGCTCAATGGGGAGCCTGCTTCTCCCTCTCCCCTGCCCCTGCACATGCTCTTTCTTGATATCTTACTCTCTCAAATAAATAAATAAAATCTTTTTAAAAAGAGAGACTGAGGGGCGCCTGGGTGGCTCAGTTGGTTAAGCGACTGCCTTCGGCTCACGTCTTGATCCCGGAGACCCGGGATCAAGCCCCACATCGGGCTTCCTGCTCGGTGGGAAGCCTGCTTCTCCCTCTCTCGCTCCCCCTGCTTGTGTACCCTCTCTGGCTGTGTTTCTCTCTGTCAAATAAATAAAATATTTAAAAAAAAAAAAAGAGAGAGAGATTGAGAGAGAAAAAATAGAAAGAAAAGAGACAAGGAAGAAAGAGAAAGGAAGGAAGGCAGGCAGATACAAGGAGCGCCTGGGTGGCACAGTCAGTTAAGTGTCTGACTCTTGGTTTTGGCTTAGATTATGATCAAAAGTTGGGCTCCGCACTCAGACTAATGCTGAGTCTGCTTAAGATTCTCCTTCTTCCTATGCCTTTATCCCCCCTGCTCTTACCTTCTCTCCAAAACAAATAAATAAATAAATCTTAAAAAAAGAAAGAAAGACAGACAGACAAGACACAGGACCCAGAACAGCCAACCCAATATTGAAGGAGAACAGAGTTGGACACCATCCAACTTCAAGAAGTCTACAGTGATCAAGACAGTGTGGCACTGGTGAAAGTGTAGACAAATAGATTAATGGGACATAATAGAAAACCCAGAAATAGAATCCCCAAAATATATCAATAGATCTTTAACAAAGAAGCAAAGATAACACAATGGAACAAAGATATTCTTTTCAACAAATGGTGCTGGAATAACTGGACATCCACATGCAAAAAAAAAAATAAAAAAAGCTAAACACAGACTTTACACTCTTCATAAAAATTGACTAAAAAATATGCTTTGATCCTGGGTTTTGGCAGAAAATTTTTTTAGAAACCAACTGAAAGTAGATTATAGACCTAAATATAAAATATAAAACTATACTTGGTGCCTGGTTGGCTCAGTCAATTGGGCATCTGCCTGCCTTCGGCTCATCTCATGGTCCCAGGGTCCTGGGATCAAGTCCCACATTGGGCTCCCTGCTCTGCGGGATGTCTGCATCTCCTTTTGCCCCTCCTCCTACTTGTTCTCTCAATCTCTCTCTCTCTCTCTCTCTCTCTCTCAAATAATAAATAAATAGAATCTTTAAAAAAAACTACAAAATTCCTGAAAGATAACATAGCACAAAACCTAAGTAGGGTTTGGGTCGGATGATGACTTTCTAGATTCAACACCAAAGCCACAATCCATGAAAGAAAAAAACTGATGAACTAGATCTTATTAAAATTTAAAAATTTCTGCTCTGGGAAGGACAAATGTTAAGAGAATGAAAGACAAGCCACAGACTAGAAGAAAATGTTGGCAAAGACATATTTGATAAAGGACTGTCATCCAAAATACACAAAGAACTCTTAAAACTCAAAGATAAGAAAACAACTCAATTTAAAAATAGACACTACACCTAAAGAGACACCTCAGAAGATACGCACACGGCAAATAAGTATATGAAAAGATGTTCCACATCATGTCGTATGGGGAAATGCAAAGTAAAACAGCAATGAGGGACCACTGTATTCGTATTTTACCTATCTGGATATACCAAATCCAGGACACTGACGACACCAAATGCTGGTGAGGGTGTGTGACACCAGAAGCTTCCATGCATTGCTCGTAGTACTGCGAAACAATGCAGCCACTTTGGAGGACAGTGTGGTGGTTTCTTATGACCCTAACATACTCCTATCACATGATGTAGCAATTGTACTCCTTGGTATTTGCCCAAAGGAGTTGAAAACTTAGGTCCATGCCAAAATCTACACATGGATGTTTATCACAGCCGAGACTTAAAAGCCACCAAGATGCCCTTCAGTAGATGAATGGATAAACAAATAGTGGTATACCCAGACAATGGGATACTACTGAATGCTAAGAAGAAATGAGCTATTGAGCCCTGACATGAAGGAAGCTTAAATGCACATTACAAAGTGGAAGGAGCCAATCTGCAAATGTTACATTCTGTGGGGTTCCAACTACATGACTTTCTGGAAAAGGCAAAAACTACAGTCTCTAAAAAGATCATGGTTGTTAAAGGTTGGGGCTTGGGGGAAAGGATGAATACAGGAGCACTGAGGACTTTTAGGGCAGTGAAAATACTGTGCAAGATACTGTAACAATGGAGACAGAGACATGTCATCAGATATTCGTCCAAGCCTACAGAGTGCACAGAACCAAAAGTGAGTCCTAGGATGAACTGGATTCTCGGTGATCATGGCATATCTGTGTAGGTTCATCAGTTGTAACAAAGGCATCATTCTGGTGAAGGACGTTGATAATGATGGGAAGGGCATTAGGTAGGTGTGGGTGGAAAGGGTATATGGGAAATCCCTGCATCCTCTCTCAATTTGCTAGGAACCCAAAATTGCTCTACAAAAATTAAAAGTCTTAAATTTTTAAAAGAGCAAGAAACATTCAGGAATGAATTAACTATATACCTGTATATCACAGTGGACAATGATCAATTTAAAAATTAGAAAAAGACTGGGGTGCCTGGGTGGCACAGCTGATTAGGAATCCAACTCTTGGTTTCTGCTCAGGTGGTGATCTCAGGGTTGTGAGATCGAGCCCCACACTGGGCCCTGCACTCAGGACGGAGTCGGCTTGAGATTATCCCTCCTTCTGCCCCTCCTGCTTATTCTAAGAAATAAATAAATCTTCTTTAAAAATTAGAAAAAGATTAAGTATCTAACAATAAGGAATTAAATTATGGTAAAATTTCAGACTGCAACATATATATAGCTATCAAAAATGAAATCCTCTTTGATAACCATTTAATATGTGTAATAAAAGTTCACAATGTTATTCTCACACAAGCATATTTGATTTTATTAAAAGCAAAGGAAACCAGGGGCGCCTGGGTGGCTCAGTCGGTTGGGCGACTGCCTTCGGCTCAGGTCATGATCCTGGAGACCTGGGATCGAGTCCCACATCGGGCTCCCTGCTCGGCGGGAAGCCTGCTTCTCCCTCTCTCACTCCCCCTGCTTGTGTTCCCTCTCTCTGGGTGTTTCTGTCAAATAAATAAATAAATCTTTAAAATACATATATATATATATATATATTTTTTTTTTTTTTTTAAATCTTGGTACCTCAGGCAAGAATAAAACAATCCATTTAAAACCTACAAAGCAAGAGCTTTCTAAAGCCTCAAGATCTAGTCTATCATTCATTTCAAGTGCCAACAGTCATATGATAAACTTCGCCAAGGATCTGAGAATTTAAAAGATCACAGGCCTTCCGCGGCAGGCCTTTGAGCAGCCCATCGACTGCATCTCACAAAGCATCCCCTTAGTCAGTGGAACTGTCAGGACATCTGGACTGGTCTGCATCCTCTGCTGATGCAATGAGAAGCACAGGGCATCAGCAATGAGGTGAAGTCTTACCAAAAAGGTCAAACCTAAATCCAATGAAGTCTTCTGACAGGGCCTCTCAGCTCAGCACTACTGGTGTCTTGGCCTAAGTAACTGCAGCGCAGGCTGTCCTGGGCATGCGGGGGACACGGAGTAGCACCCCGGGCCTCTACGCAGTCCATATCACCTTCATACCTCCCCCACACTATTTTCATGATAAAAAAAAGAAATCTCTAGATTTCTAGAGAGTGCCAAACGTCCTAGGTAAGAAGAGGGGGCAGCAAAAAACCCAAGTGGAGCCTCTGGCTTACAGGAGGACATCAACGAACACCACCATAGGGATGTAGTAAGACAAATCCAGAAGGAGCCGTCTACAGCCTCCCTACTCCAAACGGGGTACAAAGACTAGCCCATGTAAGCAAAGGAGCTAGCTAGACAAGCGGAGTTTCAGGCCCACCCCAGGACTTGCTGGGATCAGCATGATCCCCAAGGGTGGTTCACCCACACATGGAGGTTGGGGAGGCATACTACCACTTCAACACACCAAATGTCTGGGGACAAAAAGCAAGGATAAAACTGCTTTAGATTTAGACTTAACAAGCAAATCAAAAGAAGTTATTTCAGAGACAATGACATCTGAATATATAGTAGATATTGATATTATAAATTTGTTCAATGTGACCATGACATTGTGATATGTGAGAATGCCCTTATTTTTTTAGATATAAAGAACAGAAATGTCATAATATCTATAATTTACTCTAAGGGCAATGTGGTATCCTGTACTGGATCCTGGAACATAAAGTGGAAAAACTGATGAAATCTGAAAACCACCTGAAATTTAGTTAATAGTAATATACCAGGGCTAATCTCACGGTTTTGACAAATGTACCATGGTTATGAAATGTTAACCAGGGAAACTGGGTTAAGGGTATATGGGAACTCTCTCTCTGGGCTATCTTTGCAACTTCTCTATAAACCCAGAGTTATTCCAAAATGTAAAGGTTAACCTTTTTTTAAGCTAGGAAGGAAACAACGAATGAACCAAATGAGCAGGGCACAGAAGGCGCCTGGATGGCTTATCATCAGTTAAGCATCTGCCTTTGGGGGTGCCTGGGTGGCTCAGTTGGTTAAGCGACTGCCTTCAGCTCAGGTCATGATCCCGGAGACCCAGGATCGAGCCCCACATCGGGCTTCCTGCTCGGTGGGAAGCCTGCTTCTCCCTCTCTCAGTCCCTCTGCTTGTGGTCCCTCTCTGGCTGTGTTTCTCTCTGTCAAATAAACAAAATCTTTAAAAAAAAAAAAAAAAAAAAGCATCTGCCTTTGGCTCAGGTCATGATCCTGGGGTCCTGGGATCAAGCCCCACATCAGGTTCCCTGATCAGTGGGGAGCCTGCTTCTCCCCTTCTCTCTGCACTCATGCTCTCTCTCTCTCTTTCTCTCTATCTCAAATAAATAAAATCTAACTAAGGAAAAAAAAGGCATAGCAAAGCACTCAAAACATACTTATAAAAGTCTTCATAGTACCGTCCCTTGTGATCCTGTCGAATTGAGGCTCGGTTTATTTCAGGAAATTCATCTGAAAAAGAGAAACAACACATAAATCAGGGTGAGAAGAGAAATGCAGTTTCTCTGCTCCCTCTTCTAGGTTGAAAATCTGCATCACCAAAATAAATGAATGAATGAATGAATGAATGAATGAATGAATGAATAAATAAATAAATAAATAAATAAAATTATATATCAAGTTGGCTTTAAGATGAATCATAGCCCACAGACTTTTTGCATCCACTAATGGACTGTACAATTTTCCATTTTATCCTGGCTCCTAACAGAAAAGTAGGAAAGATGAGCACTGCGAAGGAAAAGGGGTAAGGAATGGGTAGCAAGCTTCAGAAAAAAGAACTATAGGAGAATGACTTACTCACCAAGAGATTTTGCATCATAAAAAGTTCTAGAAAATAGGACCACTGTCACTTCATGACTACAGTTCTTCTCCTAGGAATGAGGAGAGAAAAAGAAGATCACGTTTATTTCACTTCACAATGGAGAATGCATTAACATAATATTCTCAATTTTAGGAGACTCAGCGGCAGCAAGCTGTATCAGATGATGTCACATAACTATAGGTGGCATAACGCAGTGAACACAGTGAGACATTCTGGCCTGAGTCCTGCCTCTGAAATTTACCACCACGTGACCTTGGGCAAATTACCTATGGTCCCAGAAATGCAAAAAGGGCTTTAAAAACAGCAAATCACCAATAAGTATGGGTCACTATCTCCGAGCTCTTGATTTGGCATGAACTAGATCAGCCCGGTGTCAAAGGATCGTGGCATCTGTACCTACTTTGTGATGTTTTTGTTTTGTTTTGTTTTGTTTTGTTTTGTTTTTTAAAGATTTTATTTGACAGAGAGAAACACAGCCAGAGAGGGAACACAAGCAGGGGGAGTGAGAGAGGGAGAAGCAGGCTTCCTGCCGAGCAGGGAGCCCGATGTGGGACTCCATCCCAGGTCTCCAGGATCATGACCTGAGCCGAAGGCAGTCGCCAACCAACTGAGCCACCCAGGCGCCCAACCCATAAACTAATTCTGCACCTACCTCTAATCATATATCCACTACAGAATCTTGGGTTAGGGCACATCTAAGAGACAACTGAGCTAGACTTGAAATGCAGATTTTTCACAGACCCAATACTGACATTGCCATTATGTGGTCTAAGGTAACAATTACTCAGTCCACCCTGAACGTCAGGCACCGTACGCAGGCAGACACCGAGGCCTGATTAGTATTAAGCCACAAGACCACAGAAGCCTCCTGGTCTGCTTAATTCCAGTGTGTCCCTTCACCAAACTGCTCCTGGCCACTGGACTCTTCTCTCCTCAATTCTGCCTGGCTTTGATCATGCTGACCTCTTGCTTGACAGCCTTTAACAGCTCCCACACATCGTGTCAAGTCCAAAACTGCCTGGCTCAATATGACCCTATCCTTCTAACCCACCTCATTACTTAATCACTCCCCATATAAACCCTCTGTGAAGTTGCCTAGACCACACCCTACTCTCACAACTGTCTACATCCTTTTGCTCAAACTGTTCATCTGACACACCCTCTCCATTTTCCTTTCTAACCATCCAAAACTTCCTCAGCCTTCCAGCCCCAAATTCAAAAGTAACTAAAGTTTCACCTCCTAAAACATACGGTCTGCTATTCCTTCCAATTCAACACGATGTAAGCTCCCAAGCAGATCTATAAGTTCTCCCAGGGCAAGCATTGTACTTCTACATCTGTACCCTTTAGAGCTGAAGGTTATTGCTTCTGTGTTGCTAAGATGAGACTTAGATTCATTTGAGACCAGGATCCTACTGAGACCTTACTATGCTAAGGTCTGCCTACTTGTGATCTCTCTATCAAATAAATAAAATCTTTAAAAAAATAAAAATTAAAAAAAAATGTAATTCTAGGGGTGTCTGTGTACAGATGCTTTAAAACACTTTGTGAGGCAGGAACTATTATCAGCTCCATTCTGCAGAAAAGAGAATAGAGGCCCAGGAGACTGACTACTTCTCCAAGATTAAAAAAAAAAAAAAAAAAAAAAACCTGAATCAGAGTAGAACCATAATTTTAAACCCAGTCTGTTTTTACCCAAACTCCATGCTCTTTTCCTACATAATGTAACCTCAAACATAGCTCTCCTATTTAGGTCCACCTTGAGTTAATTTTTTTTTAAAGATGTATTTATTTATTCTAGAAAGGGAGAGAGAGAGAGAGAGAGAGAGAGAGAGCCCTCAAGCGAGGGGAGGGGCAGAGGGAGAGGGAAAGAGGCAGACTCCCTGCTGAGCAGTGAGGCGAGGCAGGACTTGATCTCACAACCCTGAGATTATGACCTGAGCCGAAATCATGAGTCGGATGTTTAACCAACCTAGCTACCCAGGCACCGCAACTCAAGTTAATTTTTGTACATGGATGTGTAGTGAGAGTCCAACTTCATTCTTTTGCGTATGGATATTTGGCTCAGAACCATTAGTTGAAGAAACTATTCTTTCCCTCATTGACTGGATTTCCCAACTTCATCTAAAAATCAACTGATCATAGATGTGTGGATTAATTTCTGTACTCTCAATTCCATTCCACTGGCTTATATCATCGATCTTTACACCAGTACCATGCTGTTTCTTTGTGGTAAGTTTTGAAATTAGGAAGCAAGAATCTTCCAACTTTGTGTTCTTTCTCAAGGTAGTTTGGCTATGCAGGACCCCTTGCAATTGTCTATAAACTTTAGAATCAGCTTTTCCATTTCTGCAAAGAAAAAGGCCACTGGGATTTTGATAGGAACTGAACTATAGTTTGTTTTGAGTAGTTCTGCCACTTTAACAATATAAGTCTCCCATTCTATGATCATGGGTTGTTTTTCATTTATTTAGATCTTTGTTAATCTACCTCAGCAAACTTTATAGATTTTAGTATACAAATCGTGAACCTCCTTGGATAAATTACTCCCAAGTATTTGATTTGCTCTGATGCTCTGGTAAATGGAATTGTTTTTTAATTTAATTCTCTTTTTAAAATGTAATTCTAGAGGCACCTGAGTGGCTCAGTGGGTTAAAGCCTCTGCCTTTGGCTCAGGTCACAATCTCAGAGTCCTTGGATCGAGGCCCACATGGGGCTCTTTGCTCGGCAGGGAGCCTGCTTCCTCCTCTCTCTCTGCCTGCCTCTCTGCCTACCTGTGATCTCTCTAACAAATAAATAAAATCTTTTAAAAAATAAAATGTAATTCTAGGGGTGTCTGGGTAGCTCAGTCGTTGGGCATCTGCCTTTGGCTCAGGTCATGATCCCAGAGTTCCGAGATTGAGCATCGGCAGGGAGCCTGCTTCTCCCTCTCTCGCTCCCTCTGCTTGTGTTCCCTCTCTGGCTGTGTTTCTCTCTGTCAAATAAATAAAATCTTTAAAAAAAAAAAGAATTAAATTTTATTTATTTTAATTTTTTAAAAGATTTTATTTATTTCTTTGACAGAGAGGCACACAGCTAGAGAGGGAACACAAGCATGGGGAGTGAGAGAGGGAGAAGCAGGCTTCCTGCCGAGCAGGGAGCCCGATGTGGGGCTCGATCCCGGGTCTCCAGGATCATGACCTGAGCCGAAGGCAGTCGCTCAACCAACTGAGCCACCCAGGCGCCACCAATAAAATTTAATTCTACATTTTTATATTTCCTGTTCAAACTGTTCATCACCAATAAAACACAAATGATGGTGTGCGTTGATTTTGTACGCTGAACTTTTTTTTTTTTTAAGATTTTATTTATTTATTTGACAGAGAGAGATCACAAGTAGGCAGAGAGGCAGGCGGAGAGAGAAGAGGAAGCCGGCTCCCTGCTGAGCAGAGAGCCCGACGCAGGACTTGATCCCAGGACCCTCAGATCATGACCTGAGCCAAAGGCAGAGGCTTCAACCCTCTGAGCCACCCAGGTGCCCTTGTACCCTGAACTTAGCTGAACTCATTTATTAGTTCCAATAGTTTTTTTGTGGATTTTTTTTTTTTTTTGGATTTCCTACATTTAAGAGTTCATCTGTTGGGTGCCTGGGTGGCTCAGTCGGTTGGGCGACTGCCTTCAGCTCAGGTCATGATCCCGGAGACCCGGGATCGAGTCCCACATCGGGCTCCCTCCTCAGCGGGAAGCCTGCTTCTCCCTCTCTCGCTCCTCCTGCTTGTGTTCCTGCTCTAGCTGTGTTTCTCTCTGTCAAATAAATAAATAAAATT